>VZTJ01006440.1:882543-1033772 GCA_013397795.1 Orthonyx spaldingii | reverse complement strand
TTTTTTTTTTTTTTTTTTAATGAAAACTCTGCACTGTTTCTGTTTCTGGTCAGCACTATTTATAAGCGATCACCGCTGAATCGTTCAGCCTCTGGCAACGCCGGCATCTGACCGGCGGTGGGTAAACAGCAGCTCCCGTCATACAATGTGAGTAACAAACTTCCATTTACAAAATATGTTTACCCCACTATGTGCTTGGGCATGAATGCTACCTTCTTTTTTGTCTCCAGGTCTGGATTTCCCCTCCAAAGGGTCCTGGAGAGCCCTCGGAGCTCCGGCGATCCCCGTGTACGTGCGTGCGCGCACACACACACAAACGTGGACACAGAGCTTCCCACCTCCCCACTGGGACGTGGGTTAGCGAGTTATAAATCCAAACCCATCCCAAGAAAGGAGGTCTGGGCAGCATGGCATTCCTGCTTCGTGCTGCCTATGGCTCTGAGACTTCGGCATTAAAGGAGCAAGGGAGAAATTGGTGTTTCGGCTTTATTTTTTAAAAATAACCCAAATTAACCTGTTGAACACTGAAGTCTGAGCCACTCCAGCAAGTTAAAGGATGATCCAACTGATAAAAATGCAATGCCCTGATAAACTCCTCTTTGGTGACGTTCAGGGGTGGTCGGGCCTGAAACTGGAGGTTTTCTGCCTGTGCCCATCCCTCTTCACCCAGCACAGCCCCAAAATCCTCATTCCCACCTGACACATTGCCAGACCTCTGGGTTTACTCTCATCCTAGCAAGCAAACAGGATGGAAACTCCAAATGTGCCCCCTCCCTCCACCTCCATATATTTGCCCACCTTGAGCCACCTTAAAGTGCCATGGATGTTTCCAGCAGAATCGAAGCCGGGCTGCTGTCCACACCAGTCCAGCACTGGGATAAACACATCCCTTGAATAGAGCCAGATTTGTCCAGAAAGGGAAATGAAAGAAGGAACCTTCGAGGCTATATAACTTTTATGTGTCCCTCTCTTTTAGATCATAAGGAAACCAATTTATCTCCAGAACCTCCCTTGAAAGAGATGAATTCACAGAAATCTTGACCTGGTGTGTAGTTTAATACTAATGATAATTTCTTGTAAGGTCGTATTTTACCTGGAGCCAAGTCAATGTCTATAAAAATGCTATAATGAATTGACAAAATGGTTCCTGGAATTTTTTTCAGCTGTTTTTTTTCTACAAAGCAATTTTTGTTTGCAAGCACAGATGCAAGTCCTGGCAACTCAAGTGCCGAAGCATTGAAAGGCACAGTAGGCAATTTCATGGTCAGTGACATACTTTTATTTTAAAATCATGCTGGAGAACTGAGAAAAACACATGGACAAAGTTTGAAGATTAGTGTAGAAAAGACTTGTGGGCAGCTAGGGGAGCTTGGAAGGGGGGCTCGTGCCTTGAGCCATTTACTCTCCAACAGGTGCAATAGGGTACAAAGGGTGATCAGTTTTACCACTCTGGCTCTCTGGTGCTACTGGGAGCGGTGTGAAACTCCCCCCAAAACTGTGTGTGTCAATAACCTGGGGTTTGAGCAGGGATTCTGCGGGTTTTATGTTTTCTCTTTTTCCCTCCCACCCCAGCCCCACCGTTCCTCTGCAAGCACAACTCCTTTCTGAACAAAGGACTGAAAATGCCCGAGTCTGGACTATCAGATTTTTCCTTTGGACCAGTGAAGTGTAAGGAAGGAAAAGAAAACACCACTTACCAGACAGGGAAAATTTAAATCATCAAAATGAAATAAAACAGAAGCTGGGCAAAGCTGTTTTTAATGAAGACCATTATAGAGAGAGGTGGTGCTTTCCTTCCCTCCGTGTTTGTGTGTGTGCAAACCGTTTTCTCTCCAGTCACAATCAGGGAGCTGAAAAATCTGTCTTTAATTGCAGATGTTGTAAAAATAATCACATAGGAGACTAAACTAGCATTAAAAATGTGAATTCTTGACTTGTTGCCTTGGCGTGGAACATCTTTCTATTGAACTGCTTATAAAGCAGTAAACTATGAGTCAAAATTTCTTCAAGAAGATGCCTTTTCTTGTTATGGTTATTTTACTTCAGAGGGTGTTTCTTGGCTTTGCCAGAAAAAGGAGATGGTGGGGAATGTTTGTTCTGTCTTAAAAGACGGCTTTGTTTTTAATTATCCTTGCTGCAAAATACAGTGAGATCTTTCTGCTTCCATTTTTTTTCAGCTCAGATAAAATTCTCAGCATTTCAGCTTTTTTTTTTCCTCCTCTGTAGCTTTTTCCCATTTGAACTGTTATTTATTACTTCTTTACTACCTTTCACGCAGTTAAATGAAAATCTTGATGCTTAATGGTGAAAACACCCGAAAGGAATTTAATTTTATTTTCAGGGTAATGTTGCCCTCAAAAGAACAATCTACCTCCAAACAATGAGAAATTGTTTCTCCAATCCCACCTACCCTCCTCCTTCTTCCCTGAGTCTTCTGTTGAGTTTCGATCCCGCTAAGGGAAAAGGGGTATTTTGTTAGTTTGAAATCAGATTGCTGTTGCCTTTTTAGTACCTTTATAAATCCAGGAACATTAGCTGAAATGAAGTCTGGTGCAAAATGTTTCCTTTCTATGGGACCTAACACATTGAAGGGTGCCAGTAGGTGGTCACTGTTCATAGACTTTAAAATGCAGATTAAGCCCAGCTGAACTGTGCCAAACCTTGTTCAACCCCGTTGAAGTCCAAAATAAATTCACACCTCCTCATTTCTGTCCTATTAATCAATCAATTCAAGAAACTGCAGTCTGTGGTGGGTATCAGTCAGAGACTTGTCTGTTCACTTGGGCTGATGCACAGAATAAATGTTTTCATATATTTTAAAATTAATTTTATTTCCTGTGTCTATATTTTTAATTTTGTTTTCTTTTGCAAGAATGCAACTGTGACTACCTGTTGTCAGGAAGACCATAAATTTCAAAGTTAAAATAACATTATATTCCAGGATTTGTTTTTCAGGGGAAAAAATCAAAATAGCAATCTAAAAAAAATAAAGAGGAAACTGTGAACCCTGCTTAGTATAAATGTACAATAATAAGATTTATTTTTACTTTGGCTGTTTGAAACTTCTCTAAGTTTATGCCAACAAACATAACTAGAGTCCTAGAATGATCATAATCCATCCACACCAAGTACAAAGAAGGGTTTCTCTTTTTTATGTAGACTTGACTTTCCAAAGTCAAATTGTTATATGGGGCAAAGGCAGTATTAGCTAATATTAATGACCTATAATTCTTTGCACTTTTACTATTCAGGTTTCCAACAGCCTTGCACCGAGCAATGAGATAAGGAGCCCCAAGGAAAGGGAAGAATGTTCTCTCGATTTTGTATCCTGAAACTAAGGCAAAGAGAAATTTAAGCAAAATCTGGTGCTAAGAGAGTGGCAAAACAAGCCAAGAGATTCAGATGGCTTCTTGATTCAGCCACATGAAAAAATTCCTTCCTCATTAAAAAAGAAAAAAAAACAACCAGAAAAACCAACCAAAAACCCCCACCAAACTTATCCTCAAATTTTCAGCCATTTGTCTGTGTTAAGAAACTTCTTATTACACCATAAAAGGTTAATTTCTTAAAAATACTTTGCTGTGGGATTTTGTTGACAGCTTTCGAAAAGTCCGAGTGGTCCAACTGGCTTCCCAAACTCTACATTCCCTTTTATTCCTTCAGAGGTTTCTAATAAATTTATGACTCCTGACTTTTGAGAAGTGTGGTGGTGTGCTCCTTTTATCAGATCTACTGTCTAGTAAGTCTGCTATTTCGCAGAATCACAGAATGGTTGGAGTGGGAAGGGACCTTTAAATGTCACCCAGTCCAAACCTCCTGTGATGAACAGAAACACCTTCCAAGAGATCAGATTCTTCAGAGCCCTGTCCAATCTGACCTTGAATGTTTCCAGGAAGATTTAATACAATGTCTACCAACATGCATTAAAGAGAAGTTAGAATATTATCTGGCATTCCCAAGATGATGTTTGGAGCTTTTGGAGATATCTTTATGACTGCTGTAATCTTCTCCTCTAGCACAGGGTCCTATGGAAGTGTTGGATCCCATATCACAATTAATAAGTTTGCTGTTTTGTGAGTGAATTTCTTCAGAACTCGTGAGTGAATAACATCTCATCTTGGCCATTTCTTACTGTTGAATTTTATTGGCTTGTTCTAAAATTTCTCCTAATAACACTTCATCTTGACACAGTTCTTGAGCTTAATCCAACACAGAGGAACGTTTTGTTGCAAGAACCTCTCATTGCTTCTCGACAAAGAAGTGTTGAGCTTTTCTGCTGTGTCTTATCTTGTCTGAGAACTGGCTTTTCTTTGAAACAATTGTTGTTTCTTTGAGCTCTCTGACAGGCAGGTTTTCACATAAAAGTATTTAGAACATTTTTCTTAAGGCATTTTTTAATGGTTTTGGCAGGGGTTTCCTCAAATTATTTCTTGTCCTGTTTTATTAATGTTTCATATTTAACCTAATATAGTATGCTCTTCTCTTTTTCCTTTCTTTATTAAAAAAAAAACCCTTCTGATATTTTAAAAGGAGATGAAATCAGAGGAAATTTTAGGGAGAATTTTAGTTGATCAATATTGTAAATCATTATAGTACCTCATTTTTAAAAGTCTCCATAGCAACTGCTGTCATTTGAGCCTTTTAGCTGTGCCTTTCTATTTCTTAAAAAAAACTCCTGACCTCCTCATTTTCAAGTGGTTTCATTCTTAAACATTACAGTGGCAGGTATCTTTTTTCTTGCCTTTTTGCATTATGGATGTTGTGTCTTGCTGAGTCTTAAACAAACATATTCAGTTGTTCCTGTTAGTCCCACTGTTTTTGTAGCAGTACTGCAGAAATTTTTGCAAATGCAACATTATCCATCATTTTTTAGGACAGGAAGAAAATGCTCATCGTAGTGATCATTATTAGAGGGTCTACTTGGAGAAAAAATAGGAAAGGTTTTTAAAGAAGAAATTGAAAAATACTACTTTTTTCTTTTGTTGGAGAAGAATGAGAAAAGAGAAATGAAAAAGATATTCAAATATGAAAGTCCTTTCTTAATCTTCTCAATTAAAATGAAAGACAGTTTCCTCAGCTGCACCAGGGGAGGTTTAGATTAGATATTAGGAAAAAATTCTTCACTGAAAGACTGCTCAGTCATTGGAACAGTCTGCCCAGGGAACTGGAGGAATCCCCGTCAATGGAGGTGTTCAAATGGGATGTGGATGTGGCACTTGGGGACAGGTTTTAGTGCTGAATATAGTGGTGAATGCTTGAACTCCAAGATTTTAGAAGTCTTTTCCAACCTTAATGATTCTGTGAAATCTAGAATGGTATGTAGAAACCTCCGTGGGAAAGGAATGACAAATCGTGGGTTTCTTTTGTGGCTACAACATCTCCTGCTGTCCTCAGCTGCCTGGATACAGAGGTGCATATAAACACATGGTGGCCTTCAGGAAATCTGGGCTGCCTCCTTGAACAGATTTCTGTGCTTGGCTCAAGCCTAAACTGAGAAATCTGCAAAGTCTTCATTAACACCTTTCATGCCATGTCATGTGAGCAGATACAAGATCAGGAGGAGCAATTTGGACAGCAAAAGTGATGGGGAGATAACTGAATACCGAAAAAGAAACTGCTGGGCCAGGAGGGGGTTTAGCAGTGAGGTTCCCTAAGGAGTAGTCAGCATTTCCTGATGGCCTGTGGACATATGGGAGGAGAATGCTACGGCTGGCCACTGAAAGAAACTGGAGGAGAGTCAGTATCAGGTGAGGAAATATTATATTCACTGAGCTATAAACATGTTGCTGGTCTTCAGCTGGGATGGAGCATTGCTCTGCTCACGTGTGGAAGGAAATGAAGTCTCTGTTTATGATCTGTGCTCCTGTACTTGTGGGGTGCCTCTGGCTGTGCAGTGCTGAAAGCCAGGGCGAAACCTGTGGGTCTGCTTCCAGAGCCATTCTTGCATGCCAGGAGTGGGAGGAGACCCTCCCATCCGAAATGCAGTCACAGAGGACCAGATTGGCTGGTGTTAGTCGTTGCAGAGAGCCACTGACTCCACTGACCTCAGGTGCCACCAATACCTGTTAACAAAGTGGTTAATACCTGTTACCCTGTGGTTTCACGGAGAAATTGCTTGTACTGGGTGTTGAAATGATCAGGTTAAAAACAGAGGCAAGAAGATGAAAGGTTATTTGGGGGCAGCAGTCCCATCAAAGCAGTGATTTTCTACTTGGTGGTGATCACGAGTATCAGCTTATTTTGTGGGTATGTGTGAGGAAAATGTAGCTGTTGCAGTGTGTTATCAGCAAGAGCCGCTCAGACATGCTTGTGGTTGGGCTGGGGGACCAATGCTAATAATTCAAGTTATCCCCATTCAAGCTTTAAAAGCCTTCTATTGTGGTACAGCTGAAAGCCTCAGGAAATGTTTGCACGAACTCAGCAAGAAGGGAAGTTATCACCAATTTCAACTCTCTGTATAACTCATGTGCTGTAAATGACTAATGTGAGGAGATACATGGGGCTCTTATTCAAGGACACTTATCTGTTAGACAATTCTTATCCTGCTGCCAACCAAGGAAACACTGTCACTGAGCTGAGTGGTAGAATAATCTAAACTGTTCAAATAATTTACTAAAATCCCAAAGCCTGTGGGGTCCCATCTACTGGTTATTTATGTGTATTGGTACCAAATTGCCACCAACCTCCATTATCTTAAGTGGAAGCTTAAAGCCCTCAATGCATTTGTCTTAAATCACACCAATTAAGGAGGACAGTGCCATTATCCTCTCCTTTCAGGTGGAATAGGAAGCTGAGTCAAAGCTATATTAGGAACCTCATGTTCTTTGGGTGGAGAGGAGGAGTATAAACAAAGAAACAAAAAGCCCTTGTGCAAGTCCTTGTGGAAATTTCCTACAAAGCAGAGCAGCAATGAATCAAACATAGTCCTACATCTCTGAGAGTTGTGATCCCTAAATCCTCTAGTGCAGGATCTCAGCACCTGTGAATTGTTCAAGCCTACTGCTAAGTAGACTTGAATCTGCATTGTCAGACTCCATGTGACCCCAATGAGCCAAAAGCCTCTTCTCCTGAGAGAACAAAATAATGACAGAGAGAGTAGTAACCACGTATGTGTGACTAAAATCATGGAGGGAGGAATTCAGGTTTTGTTAAACAAATTGAGTGCTTGAATATAAAAAGTATTTATGCTCCCTCATTGTAAGGCAATCTCCCTACCTTTAACTTACTCATCATTGGAACCACAGGAAAGATGCCAAACTGAGCCCATGAAGAACTAAACCCTACAGTTAGTTAAGGAAAAGGGACAGAGAAAACAAGAGCTTTGTGCAGATCTCCCGTCTGGCTGGTCCCTGTTTAGGCAAGGATCCCTGAGCCCAGTCAAGCCATTTTCACTGCACAAAGCCTCTGTTTAGGCTGATGAAAAGGGGCCCTTGCCTGGTTTGAAGAATTATAAGCCCACTCAACAACTAGACTGTCAGATTTTGGTGTTAAAACGAGGGGGTTTTTTCCCTCTATTAAAAAAAAGTAAAAGTTTTATGTAACTGTAATGATGTTTCTTAATACTGCACATAAACTTAAAATGAGAATATATTTTGTCCACAAAGTTTGACAGGATGAAATGCAAAGAGGCCATACAATTTGTTAAATTTTGTTATGCATTTTTGAAGCCATTGTGTATCCCCATGGGTTTCACTACTATTATATTCTGCAAGATGTTTCCAAAGTGAGTGACATCTTTTGGGGATCCTAGAGGACTGCAAGACGCCTGGACTCAAATCACTCCTCTAGCCCCAGGACTGGCCCAAATCTTCTCATCTCCATGAAGAGAAGAGAGAATGACTCAATGCAAATCTCTTATTCTGTTTCCTCACAGGTCTGGACACATTCATGGTGGACAAATTGGCTGATTTGCAGCTACTGCGTCCCTTAGTTGTGACCATCTCCTCCACATGAACACGTTCTTCCAGCACACACGACCACAGAACTTCTGAACAATTTGCCAGGTCTGATATTCCAGATAAAAAAATTCAGTAAGCTAAGCAGTTTTTCACTGGCACACAAAGCAGTAAGAAGACACCTGATATTCATTATCTTTTATCACTACCAGTCTTGTCTGGACATAAAAAGCTCTATAAACAATGGTCAGTCTGTGGATTGTCTTAGCTAATGTATCATCATTACTCCAGCCTTAGTCCTCTACCATCAGTGATAAGTAGGTCTCCAGGAAGAAACAAAATACAGTGCCAGAAATTTAAACAAAAGATTCTGAAAGCCAAAGCAATCTGAGGATCAATCTTAAAAAAAAAAAAAAAATCACCAGGAAGAGGAGACATCTGTAGGGCTCAGCTGGTCACACCTGAATCTCATGAAAGGGATGATGGAAGAGGATACTGGTCAGCTAAAGAAAACTTAGGAGCTTATTGTAACAGGGAAGAGTACTAAGGGACAAGAACAATGCAAACGTAAACCCATTCCATACGAAGAGGACTAAGGTGAAATCAGGGAGTTGCAGGCTTGCGATAAAGTTTGATTTTGACAGTAGGCAAGGTCTTGGAGACATTAGCAGAGGATGAGATCACAAAACATCTGGAAAAATATAAGCTGATATAAAGGAATTGGGAGAGTTTCTGGAACAGAAAGTCATGTCTGACAAAACGGATGGAATTTTTGGAGGCAGATGAGAAGTGACATGGTGAGTTCTGAGTGCTTCACAATTTTATGAAGGTCCTTAGCACTTTGCCAGCCAGTGGATGTAGCTGTGTTTGATAAATGGTGGTGCACATCTTCTTTAAATAAATAAAAGTCTCACACCGTGATCTAGAGTAGACCAAAGTGGCAAAAGAGACAGATTAAAAAGGAAAAGTTTTTCATGGAACAACTCAGTTTGACTATGCTGCTTCCTGGATCTTGTTCCTGAATAATGCTCAGGCAGCAAAGCTGTCAGAGTAAAACTGGAGAGCAATGACCAGAGGCCAGATCTGATCAGAAGGTCTTTTCCATTCTGTTTTGTACATCCATGCTTTTGAATTAGCTTAGCATTCTTCCTTTTTTATTTCTAAATGTGTCAATTTTCCTGTTGTGCTGGCCCAGGACAGTCTGTTGCTTTGAGCTGAGGTCTCTAAGTAGCCTAAAAACAACTTTTTTTTTTCAGGGGCTGTTTAAACCACAGACAATGCTCAGTTGTGGAGAGAGCTGCTGAGCTATGTAGACACAAAAGCTCAGATCCAGGATCCTGTAAAACCTGGGAAGGGGGGAACCCAAAACTCAGCGTGCTCAGTCTGTGTGTTTCCTGCTGAAATATTCCAGTACCTGCCTCCAAGAGGTGTGCATAACATAGCCACAGAGAGACAACTGACTTTAGAACTGCAGCTTTCAGGTTCTTAGGAGGAAGACACTGCCCCGCCTTTGTTACCTCTGACTCTAAAGCTCTCTGGAGAAAACTTTGGTGACGACAGAGTCATGTAGAATTGGGAAAGGTTGGAACTTGGATCACAACAGATTTTGGTTGGTACATATAACAGTCTAGAAAAATCCTGATTAAATAAATGTGCATTTAATGAACTTATGGGCTGTATAATGAGCAGTTCAGGAAAATATATGGACTAGTTTGTTGTCTGTCACAAAACTGGGATCTAAGTGAATTGCATTCCATTCCAAAATGCACAATTCTAGACCACTGTCCTGGGCTCAACCCTGGGCTAATAGAGCTGTAATACCTTCATTGCTGGAACTAGCTTATTTGGTTATTTACTACATATTTCTTCTCTGGGCTGCTTTGCCTGCCACTGACATGCTTTGAACTGTGCATTAATTCTTGTGCTCCTTCCCTGTGTATAACATGTGAGTCTGGCACACACTGGTCAGGGTCTAGGTGGACAAAATAAAAATAGGCATTCCTGAGGGTCTAATGCCACAATCTTACAAAGGGTGTTAATCAGCCCATGAATGCACATGGACTGATTTATTTTACCTTATCTTTCTACTTTAGTGTTTCTAATGTCACAAAATCAGCTTTTCCTGTGGTTTTCCAATGACTTCCTTTATTTGTCCAAGGTGGAAATAACACAATAGAAGGCTTAGCTGGAAAGTGAAAGCATTTCTGCACTCAGTATTACATACAGAGAGTATAAAGGGTATTTGAAAATCAAATTCTAAAATTTTCTCGGAGGTAGCCTGAACGGAGCCTTGTGGATCAACCAATTCAGCCACATGCCACTTCAGCCTCCCACGTAACGTAATCTGTTCATAAATTTGGTGTGTTCCTTCATAAAAGGGGTTCGGTTTCTTGCCATAACTACTCCTATGGGAAGGCTGTTTCCAACCCTCACTCTCCTGACAGTTTGAAACTCTTTTCTAACGTCCATCTGAAATTTATTCATGGACAGTTAGTACCCATTTGTCCTTATGCCAAAATTGTCCTGTAGTTTAAAGAGTCGTATCAACTTTCAGCTTCTGTTCTGATACTTAAAACAAGCCTCTCCTCTCGTGTATGAAGCTCCACATTCCTTAGATGATCCCAGTGCTCTTCTCTGCACCATCCTGATTCCCAGGTCATCTTCCTTGATCACAGGTGACCTGGACTGTGACTATTACTCCAGAAGTAAATGGTTTTGTACCTGTGCAACCAAACCCACGGTTTCCAGTTTGGCTCACCCAAGTGAAGACATGCCATAAGGTTCTGATTTTAGCCAGGCTGGTTTGTGCAATGAATACAACTCCCAGGATGTTTCCACAGTGCTTTCAGCTCCATCTAGACAAGAGACAGGCTTTAAAAACTGTAATAAAAACTTTCTCCTTCCATCAAGTTCTTATCAACCTACATTAGAATTTAAGTGTCTTTGATTTGGTGGGAATACAGATTGGATGTTTGCATCTGAGCTGTTTAAGGGTTGTGGCTCAGGGACATAAGCAAATTACTGTGCTTTTGCAAGCTGCCATGTGCCAGCTGACCTGCCACAGCTGGCTGTGCTTGTTGCAAATGTGATATAATGCAACACAGAGGGTGATGCTATGCTGCAGAAGCTGTTGGATGCTGTGGATGAGGATTGGAAGTCATCTCCATAAAATTACTCACTTTAATAAGCTCCAGGCTAAGACACCCAAATTTAATGCCCACATGTATTCAAGTATCTGTTACAGGCAGTGTGTGTCTGGACAAGCATGAAGGGATGGAACAGAGAATGTGTTCAGCTGGACCTTGGTCTCTGAGGCAGGATGGCTGTCAGTAGTCAATAGAGAGAGAGAGGGTCACTTGCAAATAACTTCTTATGTCACTTATTTTCAACCAACCTGGGTTACAACTGGCCCCAGAACTTAGAACAATGCAAGAATTCAGATGTATCTTCATGTGTTTTTGATGGAGCTGGACCTGCTGTATGGATCAAGAGTCAGCTGCAGCAATAACTTTTGCAAGTATTTTTAATGCCATGTTACTGTGTCAGCGTAGTCGGTGCAGGAAAAATACTGTGCTCCTTTCTCCTGCTTTTGGAGAGCAAGGAATGAGGATTATTCTTTGACTATGTGGTTCCTGATGCAGAGTGCTGGATGGAGGCTCTGGATAATTCCAAGTAGCTGGGTGGAGGTGTCTGAGTTCCCACTGTAGTGAGAGGGCACAAAGTTGTTGTGGTAACACTGAAGTCCAGTAAGTGCTTCAGCTCACAGTAAATTGTGACAGCACAGACTCTTTTCTCACGAGAAAATGTTCCTGTTTATAATAAGTTTGGTAAACAAAATAAGTTGTTCAGAGCTGCTTTGGGAACAGACAGGCGAACGCCTGTGGCCGATCAGTCCCAGAGGGTGGACGGTTGTGGGCAATCCCAATGAGGGCTCATTTTGTATATAAAAGCTGCATTTAAATAAATAATTCCCTTTTCTCGGCATTTTCATCTCGTGTGCCCCTTTGTTTCCACATTGGCTCAACAGTGACAGTAAATATATATAAGTGTTATGTGATTCAGCTGCTTAGTGCCACCTGAGGCATCCTGCCCATGGCAGGGGGCTGGAAGTAGATTTAAGGTCCCCTCCAACCCAAACCACTTTATGATTCTCTGAAGTATCTCAGCAGTGCCTTCCTAATGTCCTGCAGGACCCAGCCCCTGTGTGTTTTTCCTGTTTAGCCAATGCATTTCATGCTGTGAAATAGATCTTCATTACCTCTAATGTGATCCTGTGACCTATTAATAGGTGTTTGTATTTATCTTCACCTCAGAATTAGTGTCACGCCATGGATACATTCATGTTCACCACAAGCAGGCTTTGGGGAGTGGGACCTTCCCTCAGCCAGGGGCTTTGGAGTAAACCCCAGGAAGGAGTGTCTGGAAAGAGAGCTCAGTGCTTCTCTCCATGTCTGGAAGAATCTTTCTCTAGCAATTCTGTCAAATAGTGCTAATAAACAGGTCCATATTCTTTTTTAAGCAGTAGACATCCTGGATGCTCCCAGAGTTTCCAGCAATTCACGTCACCTTGCACCAAATAATAGGGATATACTGAGGTTTCTTGTCCCTCAAAGTGATTTCTAAGCAGGTGCTGTGGGCAAATGATCTTTTTCTTTGCTGTCCTTTGAAAGAGTCATCCAAAGCCTTTAATCCAAGCCAAGCCACAGGTCAGAGTTGAGAAATGGTTTATAACTGCAATATTTTTTCCCTATGTGCTTCAAATAAAGAAAAAAGCAAACTCAAGAAAATGCTCTGCTACCTTCCCACCCCTTTCTATGAATTCTTTTGTCATTTTCAAAATGGGTTGATTTGATTTCCTTGAAATGTTGCAACACACATACAAAAATTGCTCCCCAGCTGAGAAGTTTTTATATCAAGTTTCATCCCTTCTGCTGTTTCTTTATTTTTTTCTTCTTCAGGAAAAGTTACAAACCCATGAAAACAGGAGGGTTTATAATGAAAGTGCTGGCAAGGCCTTAGTGTAGCATTTCCAGATGTGCTGGTGCAATTAGGGCTGGTCAAATACAGTTGGATGAAATCAGAAGTGACCCAAAGTCCTTGTCAAAGCCTTGAACTGAACCTTGAGAGGGCTGAAAGCATTTAGTTGAGTTTTTCTCTGTGTTTTGGAGGGGGGTGCTGTATCCCATTCTGAGATGGAATTGAATGTGAAGAACACTTTTTACAGCACAGCATTTCTGCCTCCAGTCACGGGTGAAATGGGAGGACCAGAGACAATCAAGAACAAGGCTCTCCCTTCCTTCCCCCACGTCACCAGTACTGAGGTAAGCAGCTCCTTGCTTCAAACACCTCCAGACTTTGGGAACCTCCTGGCAGCTTTCTAGCTGTGCAATTAGCCAAAGCAAAAAAATTTTGGATTTGGATAATTTGATGGTTTGCATCCAAAACTGACTCTGGGTTAACGCTCTGCAGTGCAAGCTCATCTCACAACATCTGAAGGCTCTTGTTATGGCTTCAGATACGTGCAAACACACATCCCACTTAAACCTAGGGGAGTCCTGAGTGTGCATCCACAGCAAGGCTGACTGATTTTTATATTTTCCTTGGTTTTTCACTTCCTTGTTTGAGTCTGGAGAGGAAGGGGATAATGGGAAAAATCAATATCTTCCCAGAAGGTGCTTTAGGGTTAGTGCAGTGGATTTGCTGTTCTGCAGTGTGTGTGGACACACAGCACCAGGATTTGAGAGAGGGAAGAATAACATGGAGCAGGGCTTCTCCCTCAGGATAGAGGCACTGTCTCTCACATCAAGCTCTGCAGGAAGCCAGAAAACCAAACCAATTCGTGTCAGAGGCTGGGGAGAGCCAAGACATCTTCAAACCTGTAGCTGAAAACAGAGGAGGTTTCTCATACCTGGGTTTGTTTTTCCATGCTGTCCCATTGACTTGAAGTTGGAATCCCCTGCTTAGGTTTCCTGCAGGACTCTCCCTCCATGTCACATAATTTACTCAGTGGAGAAAACAAATCCCAGCAGGGTGTGAGATTTCTGAGCCTCGTGTGACATCCTACTCTGGATATCCATTCCAAAGCCACGTTTCTGCTCGGCTAAGGTTTCTTATTTGGTTCCCAGACCCAGTGGCCTCCTCTGCCACTATTGAATAGCTGTATATATTAAAAAACAAATTAGTAAGCAAGAGCTCTCCAAGAACACCCAGGTGCTGAGGAAGTTGTATTTGTGCCTCCAGAGGTGGCACGTTTCCCCCCTCAGGTGATACCTGATCTGGTGTTACAGTATTGTGTTAACTGAGCGTTACCGTGCCCGGAAGAGCTACAGCTCAGATGAGACATAAATTTGAGACCCTGCTTGCCTGCAGTGAGCACTTTAACCAGGGACAAATTTGTGGGAAGGCAGGAGGGATGCTGAGGAATAGAGAGGAACAGGGATTTCTCTTGCTGTAGGCTGCCCTTCACCAGGATTCCTCCAGAAGGGTTTTTTTTACCCCTTTTTTGCAGATGTCCAAAAATACTGCTGCCCACCTTCATACTTAAAACCTTCCCTAAACATAAAATGCTCTTGCTGCTTCTATATCTTCTCTGTTGTGATCATGAGGATATAAAAGGGAATGAGAACTGAAAGCCATCAGACCTCTCCACTTCCCTGCACGTGGAACGTGTGAGAGTTTGATTGGTGTCTTACAATCTCTTGTGGAAAATGGACAGAGGGACAGGGCTCTGGTACCTCCTGAATCTGCCCATTGCAGTTACATAGCACTAAATCCCATCTCCACATCTCCAGAGATGCCCAGCTGAACAGCCTCAATGACAGGGAGGGCTTGTTTTTGCTAGAAGCTGACAAAGAATACCATGAAAAACACACAAATCCTCCAGATTTACTTCAGGGCAGCATTTATCAAACCAAGGAGAAAGCTGGATATTTGGATCCCTGCCATTTTAAAGCTCTGAAGATTATTTCTGGTTACTGAAGTTTGACCTCTGCATTTCAATTTGGAGCCTGAACTCCCTGGCCTAAATCTAAACCAGTCTGTGGCGTAGCTGTGGTTTTCTTCCAAGGTCAGCAATGGCTTAAATCCATGCCCAGCTCAGTAAATTGGAAATGGCAGAAGAAGATTCCAGGGTGGTGGCCTGAGAGGAAGATGAATACATCAGTTCCAAATAATTACTGCACTTTTAAAAAAATTTTGGATGTCTCGAAGCTGTGTTTCATGTATTCATCTATTTCATGTATTAGGCAGGAGATAAGGCTACATAATTAAAATAGTTCCCTTCAGCTTTAAAAATCTGTGAAGGGTTTGCAAAACTGGTTGGCTCTGAAGAGTGCCCTGGAAATCTCAGGCGAAAAATATTGCAGCATAGAAAACCAGTTGTGTTTATTCAGGATATAATGAATGGACAGAATAAATACTTTGCAGAATAAGCCCCAAACTCTGCATTTGGGTAGCACTGCATATTCTATTTAAAAGATATTTATTTTTTAAAATTTTTTTTCCTTGCCATAATCATCTGGGTTGTATTAGAGTAAAGTAAAGAGATGAATAGCAAAGATTAGCAAGCTGGTCATCTGTCCACTCCCAAACTCAAACCAGGATTAACTACAAACTTTCTAGCAATTACAAACCTGGTTCAGGATTCAGGGCATTAATGAATACATTGTACAGAGCCAGATCAGATACTTGAAAACTACTGGATCTATTTTTCCACTCAGACTGTGACTATTACTAACTGCTTTGTGATTATGAACAGCAGCAGAACCACTTCACTGTAGTCCTGTTCATGTTGCTTTAGGTCATACATGAGAAACGCAGATAAAACAATGTCAAAAACGGTATTAAATTCTGGATGTGACATACAGATATTTAGCATATGGGTATTTAATTTTTCTTTATTTGTTCTTGCATATTCTTCTCAGATATATTTTGTGATTTTATATGAATTTCCAAATTGAGATACACCTATTCGTAGACTTCATTTTAATGAAGAAAAAACATTTAAGATTTTAGGAGTTGTCCTACGAATTTATGTTGAGCCAAATTAAGGGCCAAAGATTTTTTTTTCCCCCTATTTTCAAAGATAGACACTGAATTTACTCTAGTTGTCCATAAGCTCACCTATGTTTCAGGAGTTATTGGAGACAATACCTAATAGCTGTTGTCTCACACATTGCTGCTCTTGAACTTTCCAGAATGAACGGATCAAGCTGTCTTGCCATTTATATCTGTTCTTCTAAATTTAATTTCCTGGGGACCAAACCTAAAATTAATACCTATATAATAAAATAATAATAGCAAAACCAGATAGCATTGCCAATGCTTTCTGCTTTTCCTGTTCTTTATATATTTTAGTAGATTATTATACTAACAGTGCTTGCTAAGTAGAAAAGTACTATCATCAAATAATGTTCTGATTTGTTCCTTGTCACAGGAAGAGATGAAGCCTAGAATAGGTTTTCAAAGTGCCTGAGCCCTACGCCTGCATTTTCTCCCAAAATAGTTGTATTGAGCTGTTTTATTTGAGGCAAAAGTGCTCAGCATTAAGTTAATGGCCCCTGCTGAAGTCAGCTGCATCATCAGCAATGCTGGGTGCATCCAAAGCCTTGACTTTGGTTGTTTCATACCTATATAAAATGTACATACAGATGTACCATGTGAAAAAGAAAGATTTATGCCTTTTTACTTCTCTTGACTCATGACATTTGTGTATGTGATCCATTTCCTACAGGCAAGATGAGGCACTCACCTTGTTTTATAGTTAAGGGAATTTAGCAATAGGGTTATGACCGGAGTGTGCCAGGACAGAGAGTGTCCCCTGGCAGTGTTCAGGTTACAGAGATGTACCCACAGTGCTGTTAGTTCAGCAGGAGGAAAAGTGGATCCAGGCTTTTGCTGTTGCAAAATGGTAGGAAAATGTCACAGACCTTGAACTTTGGATTTAACTAAGCAAAGAATGTTGTCCCAAGCTGCATTTTGGACCTGGAGCATCATTTTGTCTGGCCGAAGGACTCCTGGGATGTCTAGGACTCCTGGGATGTCTTCTTCCTTCAGTGCTCCTCAGAACTTTCACCTGGACTGAAAAAAGTGCAGAACAGCTTTCTTTTGGCACAGCTCAGTGCCAGACCTTGAGACTGACAGGTATGAAAATATGAGCTAATGCTTATCAGATGCACATCTGGAATCACAACAGAAAACTCCAGAGGTAAATACACCCCAAGTCATCTAAAGCCAGCTCTTGACTTTCTAGGATGCCAAGCATCTTTACAACAGGCAAGGTATCTGATAGCTTCTGATGCTTCAGAAGTCTGGATGTGAGCTGAACCAACTTTTGCTGCTCTGGTTTGTTTTACCTCAAAGCTCTGTTTTCCAGTTCTCCTAAAGCAATACAAAAATGGGGAACAAAAGGAAGCAGCGACGCTGTGGTGAGACACCTGTAAGTTCAGAGAGATGTGAACCGGATGCACAGACAGCAAAGGTGATGGAAAAACTGGACCACTGATCTTGTGGAAAAATGGTCATCAGCAGGATGGACAACTGGTGACCAGTTGCTGGCATTTTCCTTCTGGGGTCAATCGTGGGACTGATACTGCTGAAAACTGTCATTAATGGCTTTTAATGGGACAGGGAGCACTTCAGCACAGTCATGGATAATGTTAAAACGGGGAAAGTGACTGGAAAGTAGAAGGTAGGGATGACATTCAGTTGGAATCGACCTAAGGGAATGTTTGGATACGGAATTTATTGTTTCATGAGAGTTTAGCTCTAAATATATACTGAAGTTGAGAGATGGGAACATGCTTGTTCCACACCGTCTCTTTCCTGTGGAAATCATGAAGAATAGCTCAACATAAATGATCTTCAGGACTTTGCTTGGTTATTCCTGCAGTGAGCCCAAACATTTGTGGTTGTGAGGAATTTATCAGTAGGAGTCATGGGCTCCTGGAAATGAGGAAGGAAGATGGAATGACAAATGCCTGTTGTCAAAAGAACAGAGTTTCTTAACAGTCCAATGCAAAGATTAATCTGGAAACAAGTGCAGTTCATCTTTTCTACTCCTGCTTGCAAGAGTTTTCCCTTGAAGTGAGGATAAATAAATATATTTTACAGTTTTTAATGCCTTCTAAGGTATAGGGACATTACTGATAAGAACACAACAAGACAATAAAAATAGTACAAATTATGATATAAACATTGCTAGCTTTGAAGGCAATCTTTTTTTTTAAATGAGTGAAGAATTTAATACTTGCAAATGGTGTCACAGCACACAGGGATTATAAATATGGAGAGCGGAATTTTCAGTGGAAGTCTCACCTGAGATACAGTTGGAAGATCTGCCTCCTGTTGATTGATGAGTAGTTCCTCATATTTCCCACCCCACTAGCCCAGACTGGATTCAATCTTGCCCATGAACTCAGCAACTACTTTGCTGAAGGGGAAACACGATGAAGGCTGAGTTTCAAATGGTTTCAAGGTGCTGGTGACTTTTACAAACTGCACAGACACCTTTTAGTGGTTAAAGGATGTGTTTATTTCTTGCATTATTGGTCTGATTAAAACAGTTCCTCTTGCAAGTGTGTAAAAGGTGGTTTTAAAACAGTGCCTGAACACCTGCAGGACAAGAGCCAGTCAGGTTGTTTTCAACCACCTTTTCTAAGCCTGTTGAGCAAAGCCAGGCTTTGTGTACATGTGTTACAATCCTTAGGGGTGCAATAGTCAGGATAAATACCATGACTCCTAAGCTGACTCACCTTCATGGCCTTGCTTTATGGTGTTTCTTTCATGCTTCATCTCTTGAAATTTTGAAATCTCTATTTTAAGCTTTGCCAAAAGTATTTCTTGTATTTCTGAGAGTAAATAGAGAAGCGGTGGAAGTAAAGAGGGGAATTGTTTTGTTTGTGTGAAATTCAGGCTTAGCAAGGAGGCTATCATGTAAAACTGAAAAGCAAACATAATCTAGGACCAAATGAAGAGATGAAGAACAGATTAATACAAGAATTTTAGATATGGAAAACACTGAACTTGAGATCCAGTGGGATTCTGACATGAAGACAGGGGAGGAATGAACACTTTAGGTGGAAAAACCCTGAAACTAGATATATATGTAGGGGAGCTGAGAAGAGAAATTCTGAGACTTATTGATTGAGAAGATTTAGGGATCATGGAAAATGGGGCATCTGGGAACATAATTGTGAATACTTGAGGGTGGTGAGGCCCTGGCAGAGGTTTCCCAAAGAAGCTGTGGCTGCCCCATTCCTGGCAGTGTCCAAGGCCAGGTTGGACAGGGCTTGGAGCAACCTGGGATAGAGGAAGGTGTCCCTGCCCATGGCAGGGGGTTAGAACAAGATGATTTTTAAGGTTCCTTCTAACCCAAGCATTTCATTCTAAGACTTCCAGGAAACCGGGACCAAGAGCTCTGAAAGGAATTAGGAATGGCTTGAGACTGAGGCATAAACTGTTGCAAATGTAGACTGGGACTGTGTACAGGAGATATGTGGAACAAGTACCCAGGGAGGTGAAAGGGCGATTTTGGATGTGCCAGGGAGGACACAGGTCTGCTGAGTCTGCTGAGGATGTTGAGACTCATGAATCCATCTGAGAATATCCTGGTTTCATAGGATCCCACATTGGCTGGTGACTCTCAGCCTTCAGAGGCTCCTCAGGACTGCTCATAACACACAGTGAGACAGCCCGACCCTGATCCTGGAACTCATTTCATCTGTTCAGTTCCACAATGTGAATGTTGGCATCTGAGCCAAGCTCCCATTGCAGCCCTGGGAGACAAAATAGGTGCTTGAAAGGCGTAATCTCATCTCAAGTTACTCATCAGCCACTGTAAGTCTTTCTCCTTGTTAGGTGGAGATTTTTTGTGGTTTTTGCTATCAAATGTTGCTGCAACCCACAAAGATGGTGCCAGAAGAGTACCAACATCTCCAGATGACACTACAAGTCATATGTCTGGCTTTTATCTAGCTGATAAATAGCTTTGAGAATTACAGACAGCAGCTTTCTACGTTGAAAAATTCCCCAAAAACCTGAAGCCCCAAATCCTGTCAGAATATGTTTAAGTCCAGTTTTTAAATGTGAATAAAACCAGTGGGTGATGGTGAGGTGAACTGGATTCCTAGCTGACCTCTTAAGAAGAGATCAGTTTGATTTTTGTAGCTCAAATGCCTCCTGCCAACAGACAAGCAATATAAAATTTGGACCTGGAAAAAGTATAAAAGAAGCTGAGTGCATGACAATTGCTCAGGTGCTGACAACCCTTTTGATGTGGAAATCTTCTGTTCTGCTTCCATCAACTGCATCACCCCTGGAAGTACTGGATTGCACAACATCGGTCTTTATCCTGGAAGAATTTAACAGTCTGGTGTTTATAAATCTTTGATGCAAGAGCAGGGCTGGCACTGCAGCGTGCTGTGGAGTTACTAATTATGTCCACAATGTCCATTAAGTTACTCTGTGAGTTCACATTGCATTAAGAAAATGTGCTATAGGATTGTGTGCTGTCATATACCTTCTATGATGGTTTTAGGAATGGGATTATTTTGCTGTCATGTGTGGGTTAATTTTTAGACTGTCAATTAATAATGAATTACAAAGGGAATAATAAATGCATTATTAGCTCTTTGATCCATGTAGCAATTTTATAACTGTGTCTGGACCAAAATTCTTTGAAAGGTTCCAACTGTGCAACAGATCTTGGGTTAGGTATGTCTGGGTTGCAGCAAGACTACAGAGTGTGGTGACAAGCAGAAGTACCAGGAAGGGAAAACACCTGGGAATGTGCATGTGTATTCCCAAACTTCCTAAAGGATATCAACAAGAGCTAGAAACTGAAACAGCATCAGGCAGGTCATGGTTCAGTTCTCAGCCCGCTGGTTCATGCTCAGATTTGCATCCAAAATATCAAACCAAAGAATTTTTCAGCTTGTCCTGCCAGGCCAGCTTTCCTCCTCTTCCCAGCAGAAAAGAAACCCAACAGTTTCAGCAGTGAAGCCTGGAGGATCTGCTGCAGCACCCTTTGCTGCTGAAACCTCTCACTCAGCTCAGCACATCTTCCCTGCCTCGACAGAATCCCACGTCCGAGTGCTGACTGGAAACACATGGCACAAATACATCCCAGGTACAGATGAATTCAACACAAGAATAAAGAGCACAAATAGGGCCAGGCTGTCTGTCTTATCCACTTGCACAGCTTTCACTTAGAAACTTGCTGAAAGCCTTCCCAAATTTGCCATCAGAGCAGAGGCGATGCTTGGAGCTGTGTGAATGCACGGAAAGGGAGACTCCCTGACCCAGAGGTCTGCCAGGGGAAAGAAACCAGAGAGAAAAAGAAGGTGACTCTGGAGTACCCCTCATTTCATCTCATTCAGGCTACCAACTGCTCCCCATGTCCCTGAAATTTCCCTGTTGGTCTCTTGCATAAGACTGTGTGTTATTTGAGGCAAGGGCTGTTTTTCTGTTCAGGTTTTGCACAACTCTCATTGTAACAGTTTTCTGATGTGGATCTGAGGCTGCTAAGAACAGTAGCAATATTACCAATAGTAATATTGTCTTATTTTTCAAGTTGCAGCTATAAACTTGGACTCATCTGGGTTCAGCTCTTATTTATGGATGCTCAGTTATTTTAAAAAAAACTTAATTCCAGACAAAGTGGCCCTTTTCCTATTTGCTCCACACAGACGAATCACTTGGTCAGACAACCTGCTTCACGAATTCCAAGAAGAAACCAAGACCCAGTGAACTTATTATTGGGGTAAACACTATTCCCACCGTGAATTCATGGTGATGGGCAAGCTGGAAATTTTTTTCATTCTTGCATTGCCAGCTTGAGGGCGACCATGGAAAACACCATAATTTTCATCAGATTCCAGTGCCTCCAGAAGCTGCAGAAAAACTCATTTGGCCAAGCTGCAAAAAGGAAAAGGGTGTGGGGAAAGGAAATAATAATTGCCTCAGCTATCAACGTCTCTACCATTTGCATGCTGGAGCTGCTCCAAATAACTTTGCCTCCTTTGGAAGTCGCTGTTTACTCCAGTTGCTTTGTACCAGGCTAACGGCTCCAATAAATTCCGTGCTATTCCTATGGCTCGGGATGGCTGTCATCTGAGTTTATGAATGTGAGATTTGTTTGGCTCTCCCCCCCTCCATGAGTGATTGGGGTTAGAAAGTGTGATTATATTTGGGCAGAGGGAGAGAGATGCTGCGAGAAGGCAAACTGAACAGACATTGTGAATATTTATTTTTTTAAGATGGAAGGCAGTTGTATTTATGTGCAGTTGTAAAACAGAAAAGATATTGGTTTCTGCTGCAGGAATTATATACTAACTCCAAAAAATGTACACAGTGAGAGCTTATAATAGAAACTTATTCCAGCAGAATCTTTTTTTTTTCAACAAACATGTAGATTGGCATGTGGAGCATGCTGTGCTGAAGAGATCGAAGCTTGATTGTGGTTTCATATCTGGCATTCCTGAGTGAACAGAGAACTGTGGTCCTTATTCATAGTATTTTGGGCTGGGGGTAAGACAGGGGACTCTGCCATGCGGAATGGTTCTTGTTTTTGCAGGGAATGGGAAGCCAGAGGAGCAGCCAGTTCCTCTGTCCTCCATTTTAACTCCTCTGCCTTCTGTGAGTCTTTTAGATGTGGCAGCATGGCGGTAAAATGTCAAAAGAAAGAGGTAAATTTTGTCCTTCTAAGTCATATCAAATCAATTAATTTGCTAAAGCAGGTTTAACAAATGTATTTCATTATGAAAACACAGGAGGAGGTTTTTCTCTTTCCATAGGTTGCTTGGGCTTCACATGAGGAAATCAGGAACGCAATTTGGTTGTCTGTGCTGGAGTAGCACATAATGTTATATGCTTAGGGATTTCAGGAGAACAAGAAAAGCTTTGCTTTTCCAGTGCGTGCAAGGCTGAGGCCTTGTGAAAGAGGTGGTGCTTCCAATTTGTCCTGGAACACTCTGTCATGCCAATAGACCGCTGTAAAGGGCTCTTGTGGTGAAACACATGGTCTGACAGCTGCTGGAGAGCCATGAAGACATCCTCTAAGTCAGGCTGGCATTGTCATAAATATAGGAATTTGTGTGGTTATCTTAAATTCTCTCTCCTTTTTGTGCCAGGGAGAGGATTTTATTTTGTCAAGTTCATCACCATGAAGAGTTTGAGATGTGCTGGGGAGATGTCACGTAGGCTCACTCTCTAAAAGGACACTGTCATGAGTGCAGCAGAAGAACTGAGTTTTAAGTTTAGTTCAGGGTTCTTCAATCCTTCAGTGGCCCCAGCCTCTCACAGTGCTGAAATTTCCTACTTTTACTTTCTAAGGAGCTGATGGTGAACATGGCAAGCTTTTAATATTTTGCCCATTCAAAAGGGGTCTGAGATGATTTAAAATGTTCCCCTCCATTGTTAATTAAGACTTTCAATCAGTAAACATTCTCTTGCATTGAAAATATGTGTCCATGATCTCCTCACATTTTAGCATTTTTAAATACTAAAATTTCAGGAGCTTTTAGGCTGGCGTAAGTTAATAATCTCTATTTTCTTATCCTTTCAATGACCTTATTTCAGCCTTGCTCATACAGCTCATAGAGGCAATAGAAGATCCTCATTGGGATGGGATTCAAGAGTATATACAAAAAAATGACATTTGTTTTCCTGTTTCCTACTGGATTTGCTGAGTGATGTGCTGTTGAGGAAAAGCTGGCTAGCTCTGCAAGCAAGGGACCTGGGGTACGTGCTCTGCAGGACACCTAGGGAGGTATTTGGGAACTGAAGGAAAGCAGGGTGGAAAGGCCCAAAGCAGAACTGATGAATTTGATGTATTCCAGTGATTTTCAGACAAGTTAAGACACATTTTCCCCTGTAATACATGTAATACACGATGTCATCTTCAGTTCTACTTTGTACTCTGGATTGCTGAAAAAAATCCTGGAGTTTTTTTCAAATTTTAAGTTTGGATAAAAAGTTGATATGTCCGATAGAGAGAAATTAATATTGCCCTATTGATGGGATTCAGATCATCCAACTCCTCTGGCATAGCTATGTCCATCTTACCTAGACACACTAGGATCACTTCATAGACAGAGGAGAGAGACTAGAGTGTCCTAGAAGTGATTTCTGAGGCCTGGTTTGGACATTTCTTTAGGCTGAGAGGACCAGCTGGAGAAGCCTCTTCATTCCCATGGCTGGTACAGGGAAGCAGCCACCACCTGGGGTGCAGAGTTTCAGGGATCCTGCTCCTTCTGTCAGGAAGAGTCTTAACCTTTCATGAAATGATTGTCCTTCCCACTACAATCACCAAGGTATTTAGCAACCATTCTCACTGTAAGATGGTTTCAGATGTGGGCTAGCTGAAAATTTGAAAAATACATGTAATTTTAAAGTAAATACACTCCAGGCTAAGAGAAGCTCATTTGCACTTGAACCCCCTCTTTCACTCATTGTCTGCTTTTCCTTGATGAGAGGGACTGATCCTCACTGCCAAAATTCGACTGCTTTTAGACTCGTTTCAGGAGGAGATTTTAGTTAGACTCTTTTTTTTTCAAATTTTCTTAACCAAACCCAACATGAACAGGAACACTAAACCTTTCAGCTAGAAATATTTGAGTGACGCCTGGAAACATCTGAAGGATGTATTCAGTGCCCTAGATTAGCAATCAGCTACAAGTATTTTTGGCTCCTCTTACTTTTATTCAGAATTTACTTAAGCAACTTGGTCAGGTTCTGAAGCAACCCATATTGAGATTGAAATATGGAAGTTTGTGGGAATATCTCACAGCACAATGGTGACTGTCATGCCTTATTTTTCTTAAAGAGATGATTTCTTATTGTACAGTGCATCAAAATAGAGTGCTATGTTTTAACTTAGCCTTCTGAAAGACAATATGGGGCTGCATATCCAAAATCACAGAACTGACATATTTAAAGGGGTAAATGATATTGAGTCTTCAGAGAAACAAAAAAAAAAAAAAAAAAAACCTACATAAAAATTAAAGCAATCTGTTTGAGTTGCCGTTGAACATATGGATGCCAGATTGCAATGGTGAAAGCCCTCTCATGATCTGAATGCTTTGACTTTTCACAGTGGCCTAATTATGATTAAGAACTGCCCTCTGCAACAATGTGCAAATCAATAACTCGTTTTCCTACGCAACGAGGACAGAGCTCTTCGGGTTGCTTGGCTGGACAGCGATCAAGGACGTTGTTCTTGAGCACTGATTGCCCTTCATGGCATATTATTATTCATGGAAATAGTGCTTCCCACTCCTCTAATGGTGACATCATGAAATTAGTGAAGACAAGCTCCCTCTCTCAGCAGGACAGGCGCCAGGATCGGATGGAGACATGACTGACTGGTCCCGAGGCAGATGCTTTCTGGTTTCTGACTGCTCCTGGAGGGGGCTGGTGGGAGCTCTCACCAACAAGCTGAAGTTGTACAGGACTAATCTTAACAGCTCATTTTAATAATACACTTATCTGTTCTCTTCACATGAACTTGCTTTCACCATCTTTAGAGAATGAATTTGTGAAAAAAAAAAAAACAAAAAACAACAAAACAAACCCTGCCCCACAAAGCAAGAATATGTGGCTGACCTGCAGTGTATTTGACCTTATAGTAATGGAGAATTTTAATTCTCAGTTCTTTCAGAGAAGTCACCCAGACAAAGTAGATTTGCTAAACCATTACTGTCCCACACAGAAATTACTGTTGAATTTGATAACAGAGGTTAAACTGGGTTTGGTCAAACAGAGTTAGGAAAGGGTTGTGCTGGATCTAGACTACTAATGAAGGTGATGATTGGAGAAGAGGTGAAAATAAACCCAAGTGTTTAAGAGAGATGAACCTCTAAAGAAATAGCCCAGGGCAGGGCTGGGGAGGTTCAAGAAGGCTAAAATCAGAAATGCTCACAGAAAGATCATTCAAAATGCTCCACTGTAGAAGAAAAGAAGAGAGGGAAAACCTCCATCCCAGCTAGGAGTCATCTCTGTCAGTGCTTGTCTCTTTAATGAGAGAGGAGCTGAAGGCAATTACACCACTAATTTTTGTGGCTCCAGTGTGTACTTAAAGTCAGGCAGGACAAATACAGGCTTTGGAACTATATTCAGATTACTTATTTCCAAAATCTGTTAATAATGTATTCAGACTGCCAAGCTGTTTCATTTCTTTCCTTCTTTGGACTGTGTAGTAAATGTTCTGAAAGGCAAAGCTGAGCCTGCTCAGGGCCAGGCCAAAAGCCAAGTGCCTGGGGCAGATAGGAAGCAGTCTGGACATGAAGGTTGGGAGGATTGGATTATGAGAATTCCTGCAGCCTTGCAGTGTCCTGAGGAGTCATTCCCTCCATTTTGATGATGCAATGTGTGTGCTGCTCCATCCCTCTGGTTTCCACTGACTACCTGAGGAAGACAAGGCTGATTTCAGCTTCCATGGAATCATAGAATGTCCAAGGCTGGAAATGACCTCCAACACCACCAAGGTTCTCTGGCAAACCAGCCCCACCATCATGTTCACCATTAAACCACACCCTAAAGTGCTACACCTACATGTTTTTTCACAGACTCACAGAATGGTCTGAGTTGGAAGGGACCCACAAGGATCATCAAGTCCAACTCTTAGGTCAATATATTTCTGTGGGGGAAATGCACTCATACCTTGGTGTTATCAGCACTGAGCAACCGTGCCAATCTCAGGGCCTACACTTCCAGGGATGGTGACTCCACCACTGCCCTGGGCAGCCCTTTCCAATGCTTTACAACCCTTTCTATGAAGAAATTTTTCCTAATATTTAATCCAGACCTCCCCTGGTGCAGCTTGAGGCCATTTCCTCTCATCCTGTTACCGGGGAGAAGAGACCGACCCTCGCTACACGCTCCTTTCAGGGACTTGTATAGAGCAAGAAAATCTCCACTCAGCCTCTTTTTCTCCAGGCTGAGCCCCCACAGCTCTCAATGCCATCCCCAAGTCCTGTCTGATTTAATGCACCAGATACTCCTGAGTGCTCTCTCTGAGCACTGCACCTTTTCCATGAGGGGTTTTTCTCCTCCCCCAGTTTTGCTCACGAGGTGCTGACTCGAGACACAGATGGATTATTGCACTTATGCTGAGCATGTAGCTGAGTGTACACCATTTGTAAGGATCAGGGTTTTGTAGCTCCTTGGGAAGGTGTCCTGGTGTGAAAGGTCCTGAACATCTGTACAGGGATAGCTGACTTTACACTTTAATCCCCAAGCAACTTGCACCATTATTTTCTCTGCATCTGCTGCCTGAACTCCTCAGCTGTGCCTTGCCACGGGTGCTATGGCAGTGTCGTAGAGCCTGTAGTTCACTCCAAGGACAAATTCTAGTTTGGAGCAACCTCTCAGGGGCACAGAGTTCTGAACAGCCAGTTGTCTCAGCAAAATGCTTCACAGCTCCAGTCCCCAAGGGGCTACCTCTGTGCCTTTGACCTTGAGCATCTGGCTATATGTAAATATAGATATATATATTTATATACACACACACTCTCTGGACAGCTTGCTCTGTACTGCTTACAGTGCAGCTCCATTAAAGCTCTGTGTTTTAAATGCTTCCCAAGAGCCGTGGTTTAAATTGAGTGGAGTTGACTACTTGTATGAAAAGTCATCTTCTCCTGAATCTAATCCATATCCTGGCAAGTGTCTGCCAAAAACATTATTCCCACCTCCTCTTCTCATGAAATATGCATATAAAATGCCCCCTGAATGGTAACTAAAAAATTCATAGTTCCTGACCACATTGTAGTGGTGGAACCTAGCAGTGTAAAAGATGCCTTGTGACTCCTACAGAGATGATGCCCTATTCAGGAAATTAATGTACAGGAGAAACCTAAGGACACAGGCAAGATTCATATATATTATTCTGCAAGGGCTATTCAGGTATTTGGAAAGAATGCTGTAGCTGTTCTCATTTACAATATCCAGTGTGCTTGATGAATATTTGCAATTCAGAGTAAATAAGTTTATCAGTATATGTGTAGACATGCACTGAAATTCACAGATATAGAATCAGGATCACAGAATCCCAGAATGGTTTGGGTTGCAAGGGACTTTAAAGACCATCCTGTTCCAACCCCCTGCCATGGACAGGGACACCTTCCACTATCCCAGGTTGCTCCAAGTCCCATCCAACATGGCTTTGGACACTTCTAGGGATGGAGCATCCACAGCTTCTATGGGAAACCTGTGCCAAGGGCCTCACCACTCTCACAGGGAAGAATTTCTCCCTAATATCCCATCTAACCCTGCCCTCTGTCAGTTTAAAGCCATTCCCTGATTTTGCCCATGCATTGCAGAAAGTCCCTCTCCAGCCCTCTTGGAGCCCCTTTAGATGCTGGAAGGGGCTCTAAGATCTCCCCTGAGCCCTCTCTTCTCCAGCCTGAATAACCCCAAATCTCCCAGCCTGCCTCCAGAACAGAGGTTCTCCAGTTCTCAGAGCATTTTCGTGGCCTCCCCTGTATGTCATGTGTATTTTGCATCCCCAGAGCTGAAAAATGATGAAAACTCCAGGTGGAATCTCACCAGACACCAGCAGGTGCAGGATCCCCTCCCTTGACCTGCTGCCCACGCTGCTTTTGATGCAGCCCAGGACAGGATGGACCTTTTGGGTTGCCAGTGCACATTCCCAGCTCATGCTGAGCTTCTTATCCACCAACAACCCCAAGTCCTTCTTGGCAGGGCTGGTTTCAATTCATTCCCTGCCCAGCCTGTACTGTGAGGTAAGAGACTTTAAAATGTATTTCTGTTAATCACAATCTCATTGTGTAATAGGAGGAGAGTAGCCCTGTGGTTGATACATAAGCATTTTCTTAATAAAAAATGACCCATGAATGATTGGATTTAGAATTTGTAAATATTTCTCAACAAAACAATAATTGAAGGACTGGAAAAAAATACTTCACCCTCTCATTCTGACTTTGCTGAGAACCTGGGGGAAATGTTTGGCTTTTTTTGTTTTGAAATACAAAGAAGAAAACCAGTTAGCAAGAGCTCTGTAACAGAGATTTATGGTTAATTCCCAGAGACTCCACAGGGGATTGGGAACTGAGAAACTATCATTTGTTCTTGCTGTCCGGTTTTCGATCTCTGAAGTGGAGATAATTGTCTTTCTTTCTGTGGGGAGCTGAATTGACATTCCTGTCCCGGCATGTTCTGATTTTTAAACCTTCAAAAAGTTTTCAGCTCTCAGTAAAGGTCAGTCTTTCCCTTATTTATTATCTCCAATAACCTGTTAAGGGAGTTTGGGGATAAATGACTCATTATTACGGTAGCACTCAGGAATCTTCTCTGAGTCTGCAACCTGTTGGGGAAGGCCCTGCACCAACGTGTAATAGGAGACACTGGCTGCTCCAAGCAGTCTTGCAGGCTAAACAAATTGAAGAGAGGAAGGAAGTCTGCAATTTGTTTTTCTCATTTACCAGGAGAACAGAAGCACAGAGGTACGGGATGAATTGTGAGGGATCA
Source organism: Orthonyx spaldingii (assembly GCA_013397795.1). Classification (NCBI taxonomy): domain Eukaryota; kingdom Metazoa; phylum Chordata; class Aves; order Passeriformes; family Orthonychidae; genus Orthonyx; species Orthonyx spaldingii. Next base: position 1,004,394 of record VZTJ01006440.1, on the reverse strand, counting down.
TACAGGCAGGTTGTAGGAGAGCCAGAACCTGAGCTAACATCTCCTGCCTCCTAGTATTGTGTTTGTCCCACAAGATCTCCTTTCTTTTCTGCTGGTGGAGCCTGCATTTCCATTAAATACGCGATGTTTCACTGCTGTGGAGACCTGTCAAAGAGCGGGGAAGAAAAGCTTCCAAACAGAAAAACACGAAGGGAAACCTGCCCTGCACACCTTGCTTTAGTCACTACCATTAATCCCTCCTTGCTGAGTGTAGGGAAGAGTCTCCAGATCCATACAGAGCTTAGCAGGAAGGACTCACCTTACCTGAGAGGCACTTTCTGCAGCGTGCTGAGCGCTGTGTCCACACGACGACGTGTCAGAGCAGTGCAGCAAGTGGGGAGAGTGTGAACACATCCACTTATGGAGTGCACACACACTCCTCTGTGCGAGCGAGACTTCAGGGGGTGTCAGTCCAGAAAGCAGCTGTCTCCACTGGCAGGGAGTTCTAAAAAAACCAGCTTGTTGCATCTCTGACTCCTCTAAACATTACACTGTGGCCAGCATGATATCAGAGCTGCAAGAGGCCAAATCAATGCCTGGCTTCCCTCCCAAACCTTATTAAGCTGACTAGAGCTGTTTGCATATCATTTTCTAGAGAACTGATTTGAATTTGTGATTAGTCAAAACAAATTATTCTTTTTCTCTTTTTTTTTTTTTTTTTCTAACAGTCTAATAAAGCAGGGACTGTAGCTGTGAATAATTTAGCTGGTAGGTTTTGCACTCATTCTTGAATAACTTGCTTTGAGGAAATCCTGCCAGAAGCCAGTGGAACTGGACACACACTGGTGAGGAACCCAGCCCACATTTCTGTCTTTGGATTGCTTTATCAGTTCATTTAGAAATATGTAGGAAAAAAGCAGTTTTGTTCAAATTAGTCAGTTCCTTCCATCAATGCCTAGAGCAGATACTCTTCTGGCAAAAGGTAAAGTTTCAAAATTTTAGGGATTTTTTCTCTTTTTCAATTCCAAGTTTTATTTATTTATCTTTTAAATTTAATTTCCAGCTAAGGTGGACATAAACCAAAAACTATTTTGAATTTCTAATAAATTTCTGCTTGCAGTGCTCCCAAAACATGATGGTTCTGAACAGAAATGGGATTTTTTGGCACAGAGATTTTCCTTGTCCCAACAAGTGCTAAGAGAAGAGACCACTTGAAACTCTGCTACTACAACAGTCCCCATCCTGCTGGCACACAGCTCTTCAAGTCATGATTTGGTCCAGCTAGGTCCAGATGAGGACAACTGGCATTTGGGATGTTTCCCCACCCTTAGAGCCTGTCCCCCTCGCTCAGGCTCTGAGTCACAGCCTTGCAGCAAGGAACCAGCGTGCTTGGAGAGCTCTGGCTCTGGCCAGGCTTCTCTGAGCTTCCAAGCTCCCTGCTGTGGACTTGGGAGCTGAGCCCAGATTATATCTACTCTTCCAGGCTCTTGGCTCCAGGAGAGACTGTCTGGAAATTTTGGCATCACTCCCTGCCCTACAGCTACAGACTCTGTAATGCTGAAGACCTTGGCTTTGGGGAAATCTTCCTGGTGGGTCTGTCCAGGGGCTGTCCTACCTGGAAAGCTTTCTGTGAGTATTTGATCTTGGTGGGTCTCTGTGGGAGCTGTCCCTTTTGGAAAGCTCTCTGGATGAATTTGAATTGCTCTTTAGGGACAGAAGAGCCTGAAATCTGGGGCTACCTCTTGTGGGGGACAGCTCTGCCTCTGGCTCATCTCTGTGGCATGGTGCAGATGAGAGCCTGCAGGCCAGGGATTTGTTCTGGGAGCTGGGATGGGCGGGTCTGAAGCTCTGAAGACTGAGGCTGTAGGTGGATCCATGTATCCCATTCCACAGGTAGGAAACATCACACTACCAACTGCACACGGCACCCCACTCTCATTACAAACCGGGAGGGGAGGCAAATTTCTGCAGATTCAGAAACACACTTGAAGTGGGTGGACCTTGGCCCACCAAGCTGCCCTATCACTCCTCTTCCCACCTGGACAGGGGAGAGAAAATAAGATGGAAAATGACTGTTATGTTGAGGTAAGGCAGTTTACTGACATCAAAGCAAAATTCTGAGCATGCACAAGCAAAGAGAAAACCCAATAATTTTATTCTCTACTTCCCATTGGCAAGTGTTGTTCAGACACTTCCTGGGAAGCAGTGCTTCAGCACATGGAGATGTTGCTCCTGAAGGCAAACATTGTAAAAAAAGGAATGTCCCCTCTTCCTCCTTTTCTTAGCTTTTATATCTGAGATGACATCCTATGGTATGGAATATCCCTTTGGATAATTTGGGTCTGCTGGCCCAGTTGTGCTCCCCCAGGATCTTCCCACTCCCAGCCTCTTGATGGGAAGAATGCTGGGGAGACAGAGCTGGTGGTGTTCCAGGCCCGCCCAGCAGTAGCCAAAGCTCTGGTGTGTTCTCAGTACCTTTCCAGCTCCCAATGCAAAGCACAGCACTGGGAGGGCTGCTGTGGGAAAATGAACTCCAGTTCAGCCAGACCCAAAACAACACTGTAAAGATTTCATCCTAATTCCCAACGGACTGCATGAAGTCTCTGCTTCTTGCTCGTCAAACAGGCTCATTAATTTTGTCCAAAAAATCCTGGAAACTTCAAGACTGTGTCTAGTGGTGTAAATTTTCATTACCCTTTTTTGTTATGAGGTAGAAAACCATCATCAAACTAACAGGGCAATAACTGATCTTTGATTCCACTGTCTCGTAAAACTATTTTCAGCCACAAAAGAAAAAAATTGGGGCGGCAATAAGTCCTTTCCTTCTCTCCAAGTTCTCTTCAACAAATTGTGAGGATTGATGCCTAATCAGGGTAAGGTATTGACTGAAGAATTATTTACCAAAAGAAAGGCCTCGTTTTCTCTTTACTTTTTAGAACAGTCCAGGAAATTAAATGCAAGACAACTTGATTTAATTCCAGGTAAAGCCTTCTAGCTCCCAGAAAGTAAGAAAATATTCTTGTTTCACAATGGTATGACTTTGCCTCCAAATTAGAAAAAGCAGTATTTTGGATATATGGAGGCCAATGTTAAGGAAGAGCATGGTGGGAGAAGATGTCCTGGCATTCTCAAAGAAGCAAATGGAGAAGAGTGGCGGATCTCTGCAGTCAGGGGCTATATTAACAGTGCATTTAGAGGCCGTTTTAGTCAGTACATTGATGACTTTGGGGGGTGATTTTGGAACTCTGTAACATTACCCTGTTTCCAGACACTTGCCTTGATTTGTTTTGTGTATCTCCGAGTACGAGGAAAATTTCAGGAAGAGGGAGCGTCCTGTATTTAGCTGAGAGAAGCCTGGTGAGTCTAGGTTTTGCAAACTTCCTGAAGAAATCTTCTCAGGGAAAAATACATCAATTCCCGGCCCCTGTGCAGCAAAGTCATGGGACTGTTGAAAAGCTGGTGGATGACTTTGTTTCAAAATTTCCAAGATGAGAAGACCCTCTCAGCACCTCTGAGGGCTGATAAATGGCAGTCTAGTCCCACTTGCTGAGGAGCCAACATGGAAAATCCACAGGGGGGACGTGAGTGATGGAGTTTGTAGCTTGATGCTTGTTTGAATCACAGTCTGATGAGAAAGAGAGGAGGAACAGCCAATACAAACTGTCCTCATCCTGTTCTCCCAGCAGTCTAAAGCACTGCTTGGAGGTGAGCATACTGGAAATGCTATTATTACTCAACTCCTGCTACTGTGAGACCGCCAGCGACTTGAGCCGAAGGAGCCAACTTAAATGACAATAAAGTCCTTGGCAGCTGGGAGTGTTTGCTTCCCGGTGTCTGCAAAGGGAGCTCTGGCCTGTGCTCCGCACTCACGCTGTTCTGGAAACTTGAAGTTGTCCATAAGGCATCGCCTGCGCAGAGGCGCTATCGCCAAGCAGCAGGAGATGTTGTCCTTAGCCGTGACAAATGATTGCCAGCGGTGATTTTGGGGAAGAAAGAGCAGCTTTCAGATCTACCCCATCTCGCAAGCCATGGAGAGCAAACACGGTGGTGCCACAGGGATGGGCCGGAGCCTGGGAGCATCCCCCAAGCTGTGTGGGTGGTAGGACCTGGCTTGGTGCTCTCCATGTCACATGGCATTCCCGATATTACGGGGCCAGCTCCCGCCGAGCTGCGCTGCACTGGCAGAGCTCTCTAATTACAGGGAGCTTTCCATATGGTCTGGACTGCTCCTTGTCTGGCTGATCCCGTTCAACACAGCCCTCCTCACCCCACTGTGCTCCCCACACCTGGCCTGAGGGGGTGATGGACACCTTCCTGTGGGTACTCGTTGTTTTTCTGAATTAATCTGGGAAGGTCTGATCCAGTTTTCAGACAAATATAGAGAGTCTTTCCATTGATTTCGGTGGCTTCTGGAATGGTCCCTTATTGCATAAACTCAGATCTCTGCTATTTCACACTTCATTTCCTTCTATACCCTTGGGTGAAGATCATCAGCTCCTGTTGATTTACTGCCCTCAACTTCTCAGGTTTCCCGTGATTTTTATTTTATTTTTTTTGAAACTTGGAGTTTCTTTCAAGACCACATTCAGTGTTCTCCATAAAAATTCCCTGAGAGGAGGAATTTCCCTATTATTTTTTTATGGTTGAAGAATAATGCACCAAAAGGAACAGAGAAAAAGGCCTTTGACTTCCCTAAGTCTCTGTTAGTCTCTCAAACTTCCAGTGCTCAGCTTTGTCTCCTGTTCTTTGAAATATTATTAAGCTTTACCTAGAAACACCACACTTCTGTTGTGCATAAATATAGGGATGCTTAAACCCGGACCCTGATTATAGCAGTACCTGCAGAATTGTCCTTCACAAATTTAAAACCATGCGTTCCTGATCACTGTCTGGAATACGGGCACTGCAAGACACATGTAACTGACTTTAATATAAATTCTTATATAACCTGTTCTGCCTCCATACCCAGCATCCCATATTCACAGCTCGGATTCATTTTAAGCTCTAATGGAATTCTTTCTGCTGATTTAGGGGCAGAATTTTTTCTCCCATGCTGTGATTCTTACACAGAAAAGCTAATAAGAAATGGCATTTTCTTAGCCTGAATTCCTCCTTCTGTATGTATTCAGAGCCACTGCCTTCTAGTCTTCCAAGGCTTGCAGAACAAGCATATTTAAGACAGACTCAGCTGTCTCTCACTCCCTGTGCAGTCAATAAAATTATTCATTTACCCTTCACTTGTTTCTAATCAAATCCACTGGAGTTTAATGAGTTGGACATATCCCTGAATGACTCATTCAATGGCTGTAAGGTACATAGGAAAAAAGGGTATCATTTATTCTATAGGATCCCTTTTGAAAATAATGCTACAGGAAAGGAGGCAACTCCTTGCATCTCGGATCCAAAACTACATCTGCAGGGATGGAAAAGAAAAAAATCATTCTGCATGGTGTGAGTATGTGATAGGAGACTGCAGCTGAATGAACACAAAGTCCTGTGACCCCTTTGCTGCTCGGTGGCTTTTCAGATCAGAATCAAATTTAGATTGGAAGAATTTATTTTCTCTGAGGGTAGTGAGGCACCGGAATGGGCTGTCCAGAGAAGCTCCATCCCTGGAAGTGTTCAAGGCCAGGCAGAGAACAACATTGTCCTCCAGGGATGGTATGGATCTCTGCCTCTTCAGAGGTGATGTGGAATGGACGTGACTTTTTCACATATAAAATTTCACTGTGGATCTACTTAATTATCAATGAATTTGCTGATCTTTCCTGTGCAGTGAGACACAGGTCCCAGCTGCCCACCTCAGACCCACACCTTGTGGTGATACCTCCCTGCAGTCTTGGCTTCTGGCATCAGATGTGCTGCTGGAATAGAACTCAGAGATACAAAAGATGAAGAAAAGAGAAATCCTCATCCTCTTTCCCTGTATTTCTAGGTCTTGGTGTCATCATCACCTAAACTTGGGCCCTGGGAAAAGGTCAAAGTGGAGAGGAGATCCCTTCCTTTTCTATCCCTATCATTCCTGGATCTTGGTATCAGCTGAGCTTCCCAAGCCCCTCTCAGCTGTAATGCACCTCCTCTTTAAACTGAACATGAGAAGCAAGTCAACTTTCCCAAGGGCTCGAGGGTTTCACAACCCAGGTAGGGACCTATTGCAGTGTGGATTTAGGACTTCCGCAGTCTGATCAGAGCTCAGATCTGAATTTGGATCCAGGTAAAGACATATAGTTTAAGCATATAAAAAATCTTTATTGAGATGCCACTCAGGATATCCTAATATTTATTTCCGTGGTCTCCTGAGTTCCCTAAAAGTAGCTGACAGTTTTATTCAACTCCTGAAGAAATTGTGCTGCTGGCACCCTGTTTAAACACTGTAGAGATTCTAATGGGGAGACAGGAAAAATCAAATATCAACAATTCCCTTCCCTGTGCAAGTTCCTGAGGAGACAGCCCTCATTCCAAGGTGCCACCCATGCCAGCCACCCTTCTACACCACCTCCATGGGGTGCCCACAGACATGGGCAATGTTTGTGTTGGTCATAGAATCATAGAATCACTGAATATCTTGACTTGGATGGGATTCACAAGGATCATCAAGTCCAGTTCCTGGCCCTGCACAAGACGGTCCCAAGAATCTCACCCTGAGCCTGAGAGCTTTGTGCAAACACTTCCTGAACTCTGGCAGGTTTGGAGCCGTGACCACTGTCCTGGGAGACTGTTCAGTGTCCAAACACCCTCTGGGTGAAGAATCCTTTCCTAATTTCCAACCTAAACCTCCCCTGACACAGTTTCATGTCCTTCCCTCAGGTCCTATCTCCATAAATCTAGGGAAAACCAGTCAGGACCTAAGGGTGAAAATCTGTGCTAAGTCGACAGATAATGCTGAAATCCAGGACGTAAATCCCGCCAAGCCTTTCCCTTGATTTCTTGCTTTCATGCAAATCCTGATCAGCTCCTAGGGAAGCCTCACTGGGATCTGGATGTCAAGACTGATGTGCCTCTTGGTGAGGGCCTGTCCACACCTCTGATGCCGAGGAAGCTTTGCTCTGGATGCCCACTTTGAAGTTGAGCTGTGCTTTCATTTGAAACAGAGCCGGGCGGCTCAGCTGCGGAGCAGAAGGAATTGGTGCTCCATGGCTGGTGGACAAGCTCAGGGAGACGTGTTAACAGCTGCTAATGTGCTGCAGCTCCAATTTCAATTTCAGGGCATTGTGTGTTTTAAAAAAAAAATAGACATTTTTTCCAAAAAATCAGACATTAACAGTTAATAACAAGGGAGTGTTTCACCAGTTTTGCTTTTGACATAATGGAGCAGGAGACTTGGTGAACCAGGAAAGGCTCCATAATGCAACATCCTGATCCTGACACAGAGCAGAGAGCAGATGAAATAGCCTCTACTCTGCCTTTAATTTATAGCACATTTTATTACGTGATACAGATTTAATAAGTGAAAATATAAACATCAGGGTAACAATTACAGAGGAAGCAAAACTTGGAACTCACGTCAACATACGAGGCCCCAAGATTGCATCCAGAAGCTCTTATTTCCTCTGGCACTCTTCTCTCTGGGTCTCAACTGCATCAGAGCCGTGAAGCTGGGTGGTGGAGGAAAACACTGTGACTGCTTCATTGTGTTTCTGTTGGGAGAGGCAACATGTGCAGAGGAATCTCTGGAGACACTCGTATGGTGAAGGGTTGGAGTAAACTGGACTTGAGCACCAATCAAAAAGGTTTTGAAACAGGTGATTTGATACTCAATTAACCTTAATGGGATAATGGAAGAATGAGTGCATCCACACACTAAAGATGTTGTGTGGATAGTGGACATCAATTGAAATGCCACAGAAAAACGATGTACTTGCACCCATCAGGAAAAACACTCAGCAATGAATACGAAAATAGTGTGTAGGAGATGGCCTTGCATCTGTATTTGTCTTAGAGGGGCTGTTTCTTCCTTGCAGATCTGATGACCTTCAAGGAAGACATGGGGTAAATTGGAAAGATTCAGAAAAAAATGTATATAAGTCATTCAGGATCTGAAAAATGGATCTGATAGTGAAGTTGCTCACTCTGTCTATGGGGAAATTAGGGAGGGATTTAAATTGTGTCTGCATGGTGGAGCTGGCCTGTCTCACCCTGGGCTTTTGCCATGTCCTCTGTTAGACCTCCATGCCTGTAGCCAATGTTGGGAAGCCCTCTGAGACTCACCCAGCAGGTTCAGCCTGTTGCCCTAAGCTCCAAGCTGTGACATAGGCTATGCCTTCTGAGCTCACAGCCAGCCTTGGAAGTGACTCCCTGCTGTTTTGTCTCTTTCAGCAGCCTTTTCCCAGCTGTGATTCCTGATGGGGAATGCTGCTGTTGGCTGAGGCTGGGTTACACACTCTCCTCCCTACAGGCAGGAGTGAGGTGGGAAAGGCTTTCATGCAGAGAAGCACCAGGAACTCCCCTGTTTCTCATCTGAAATGAGAGCCTGACTGCACTTTCTGCCTCTGTGCACAGTTTGGGGATATTTCTGTCATCTGGTCTGGCTGCAGACCCTGGTCTCAGCTCAAAGGTGGCATCTGCTGATGACTGCTGTGTCCCTGTGAGCCAATGTCACCTGTGTCTCAGTTGGCATTTGTGGATTCTTAGGATAACAGGCCAGCTCAAATGTTTTCTCAAATGAAATTTAGGAGCCACAGCCCCAGCCATGGCCTGCAGGTACCACTGGGGACAAGCATGGCACATCACAGAGTATCTTCTAAAGTTATGGCAAGCTGGAATGTCTTGAATTGGGACTTGAAAGTGTTCTAGACAAAAACTTGGCACAACTTGTAGGGGTGAGACTCACTCGTTAGGTCTGGATGTCCAAGGTGGTGATGGCTCCTGCAGGACTGGATGCTTGGGTGGTTTCCTGGAAAGAGTTTTCCAGTTCCCATACAAAATGGACAAATCACTGCATGGTCCGTGGTGTCCAGCAATCTAAATAGATGGTCCAAGTGGCTCATTCCCTCTGGTCTTCAAAACTGTGACTGGTCTAAAAGTAAAAATCCTCGAATTTCCCCCTTTCCATTCTGCAGTGAATGCTTGGAAGGGGGAAGGAGACTGGATCTGATTTGGTTCCAGGGGACAGGTTAGAAACAAAATAATAAGAAGCATTACAGTGAAAATGAAGAGTAGCCAGATCACTGACTTTTGAAAGAAAAACAAACACACAATAAAGCAATACCTCTGCTCCTTGGACCAGCTCCTGCTCCAAACCACCTATCACATCTCATTAGAACAATGTTGAGCTCTTTGGAGAAGAGGTGCCTGCCTAGGATCCACTTTCAAAGAAAACTGCTGGGAGTTTACTTAGAGATGAAGAAAAAAAAAATTAGAGCTTTTATAAGAACCAGAGAGAGTAGAATTCCTCACTCCAATGCAATTGTTATATTTTAAATATTCTATTAAAGAATCCATTTTCTTCTTTTTCCTTAAATGGCTGGGGATAGGTTTCAATGTACATCTTGAATCAGGCTTCGCAGCGTTAGGATTTCCAGTGGCATTTGGTTTTGATAAACCTCCCTTTTTTTTTCTTTTTTTTTTTATTTTGCCTTGAAGCACTTTGTTCTCTTGGCAAGAATACAGAGACTGGCAGTTGTAACTCACTTCTTGTTGCCAGCAGTAAGGAAAGATTGAGGTCCTCTTTTTCAGCTGTAGCACGTTTGGATGTTTGGAACCAGGGCAGTGAATAGAGGGGGAAAGGAGGAGGGAGAAGGAGGGTAAAAAAAAAAAAGGACCCTAAATCTGTTCTTTTCTCTACTGTAAATTACAACCCTGCTTTTTAAATTTCCTTTCCCAGCACAATGTTATTCATTCACCTCCAAAATAAACAGGGGGCTTAGAGAGTGAACAGTTTGGGAGAACAAACTGTCCTCTTTTCACAGTCTTTACCTGTCAAGAGCCTGATTAAACACATATATGCTGATGCAAGTATGGCATGGTGGCCTTTGGGAAGCTTCTGCATCCCAGGGGTTGACACAAGGCTGATCCTGAAGCTCTGAGGTCTTTAGAGAACCGATGGGTTCTTGTTCAGCTGAGCTACTGAATGAAGCTAAAAATAGTTTTGGTCTTTTTTCTGTAAAGGCTCTGATTTTCAAACACAAAACCTTTGGGACCAGCTCAGAAGAGACTGTGAAGAAAGACTTCCCAGTTGCTAAGCCTTTTGAAATCCCTGATTTGGGAAGATAGACATTTTCCTTCATGAAAGGTGAATTGGGAGATAGGAGTCCTTTACTGAAACCCAGTCCACTCGAATTCTATAACCGTGTGTTTACTGTTTCTCTTTGGCACAACAGGCCAGTCCTCTCCAGCACAACTTCCTGCATCTTCCAGAGTGGCCCCGTGGAGGGATGTGATTATATGTTTCTTGATGAGGAAGTCAGATGTTCCTGCTTCATAATTTTTATTTCCTCAGTAGATTTCCAGCATTTCCTTTAAGGAGTCTCTGTGGTCTGGACTAAAGCTAAAAGCTTTAGTGAAGGTAAAGCAGGACTCATTTCACACAGGTCTTTTCCCATCCATTTCCTGGCCCATCTCCCACCCATCCAACCCTTTCTCACCCACCTACTCACTTTCACAGTAAATATAGAAGTAAAATTCATCACACACTTGCTAATCACAATTAGCAACCAGGCTTACAGAGCAGGCTGAGAGGAGGAGGTTGTCAGCTCTGTTTGTGACTCCGCTGCTGAGCAATTTATCAACCTCTTTAACCATCTTGACATGAAAATACCATCGAAGAGCTGGGCTACTGGAGCTCTCCCTAAGCCTGTTACTCCAACAGCAACCTCACTGTTGGTGGTGGCATGTTTGGGAGAGATCCACAGAGGGCAAGAGAGAGTTGAGAGCCAGTTCTCTCAGTGTAAGAGGAAGATGGCCAGACAAACACACTTTCAGCTGAAGGGAAAAAAAATAGAGGGGAAATCCACCTAGCTTTTGTCCATTTACTGTGTATACTGGCTGCACATAACTATTTGAGGTAATTTTCTGGAGTTTTCTTTCTTCCTTCCATGTAAGTGACTGGAAAGGTTCTGGAAAAACTTTTAGATTTTTCCTGTTTATTTAAGCGGGTTGTTGTTGTTGTTGTTTTTGTTGTTGTTGTGTATTTCTTTTTTGTGTTTATATTTATGTATAAATAATGCTAGAATACAAAATAATGACTGGTTTGTGGAAAAACCATCTGGAAGTTTCTCTACATCCAACCCCATAAAGCAAGAACCAGAGGGATTTGCTGGGTCCATTTCACAGGCAATGAAGTCAAAATGGATGCAAAGAAATATTTCTGTTTAAAGCATATAATCACCCTAAGGAATTCCCTGCCACTGGAAATCATTGAGGCAAAATTGAAGAAGATCAGAGAGATATTTTTAAAGTTTTGAATGTTCATGTGAACAAGCAACACACATTACACACTTTTTCTCACTGGCCAAGAAGATGGGTCAAATATAAGAGGAATTCAAAATATATTGCCACCATGCAAAACCTTTAGTGTAGAAAGGTAATCATTTTCATACTATGGTTCACTGTGCAGCATTTGAAAAAGAACTGCCAGCCTAATCAAAGTCCATTAATATCTGGAAACACATTTCAGAGATCAACAAGCCCTAGAGTGATACAATGGTGCTGTAGAGTTATGCCAAAGTGTGTAAGAATTTGTAGTACTAAAGCATCTTCTCAGAGCTTTTACCCTAACTTTTCTCACTTGTCACACTATATTGTTACAAAATAATAGTTTCCCCTCTTTTCTTTCTCCTTCTCAGCCTGTTCGAGATCACTGGGCAGGTGTGTTATCACAGCCACTCATTCTGTACTTGAAAACTGCAGAAAATTTGGAGGCAGGCCTGTAGCTAGGGTTTTCAAGGGTGACCTTGAGTGTTGCAGTTCACTGGAGGCCAAAACCAACCCATTTCCCAGGCATCCAAACTCAGAGCACTGGGCACACTTTCCCTGAAAATTGCCTCTTCTGCTTTATCTCCAGCACAGACCCTAGAAATTATGCATTAAAAAGGAACTCATCACTTTGGAAAAGTCCTATTTCCTCAAGTAGGATTTTCCACAGAAGTGATTTTCGTTGATTTTTATCAGCCCTCAGGGCAATATGGAGAATACAGGGTGGGTGTGTCCCACCACAGACTGCACAGCCTGGTATCCCGAGGGTACCACCCACCCAAAGGGCACCTGGGAGTGCAATCATCTCTTCTTTGCACTGCTGGAACTCGCCTGTCTGCTCTTGGTTAGGGCCAATGACAGTGTCCAAACAATGTCCCTGTACAGCCTTGGAACCAGGACCTTGTAGGCACCATGTCCAACAGACAGGATACATCCAGCATCCCTTTGAGAAGATTGAGAGGTCATGCTGCAGGCAGGTCCACGTCTGTCAGCCTGTCCAAGGTTTAGGTTAGATGGGATACTGGGAAGAAATTCTTCCCTGTGAGGGTGGTGAGGCCCTGGCACAGGTTGCCCAGAGAAGCTGTGGCTTCCCCATCCCTGGAAGTGTTCAAGGCCAGGTTGGATGGGGCTTGGAGCAACCTGGGATAGTGGAAGGTGTTCCTGCCCATGGCAGGGGAGTGGAACAAGATGATCCTTAAGGTTTCTTCTAACTCAAATCATTTATGATTCCATGTTTCTATTCTCATCCATCATTTAACAGCAGAAATGGGGCACAGTGGGCTCAGGGTTTGGGTGCAACATCCCATGTCCTTCGACTGCATGCCCAGGTTGCTTTTCTAATACAAACTTGCCATGAAAGGGGAAATGAGAGATCTGGGATGTTGCTCTGGTGAGGGATGTTGTGCAGGTAAGGAGTTCAGAGAGGACTCAGGCACTCCCTCAAGTCCTGCAGCACAGACACAGTGACAAACATCTCACCATATTCACACCTCTCAAGGGAAGGAAACAGCTCTTTTTATGGCCAGATGGAACAGAACTTAAGACCAATTAAATGAACAAAGTTGTCTTTCTAACAAGGGCTTTTAACGGTTGTCAAGATAGAGAAATGATGATTTCAAAAGTGTCAATTAGGCCTAGACAAGAGGTTTTGAAGTAAAAATTAACCCTCCTTGTCTTTTAGTCCCCTCAGTTCTGATCTGCTGTCATTTGGATATTTTTCATTCTGGTCAGCAATGCCAGTAGAAGGCTGAAGAACAAATAGAATTAAATTTTACCAGCTTTCCTCACAAATTTTCCTCACAAATTAAGAAAAAAAGAAGAGGAAGATATCATACCTTCATAACTGGGAGATCTATGGCAACAACTCGGACCAGTGCCTGTCCCTAAAAATTCCTATGAATCACTTGAAAGAAATACTGAAATTACACTGGGGACAGAAGAGGTCTAAGCATCATTATGAACCTGCTACCACCCATTATCTCCCTTCCTTGGCAACCTCACCCTCATCAGGGTTAATAAACATGCTGGTGGTTGTGAGTAACTTGTTTGAATACTGAATGTTTGATCTCACTGCTGCTCCCACCAGGGGCAGCACAAGTGGGTATTTTAACAAACAAAGCCTAGCACAGGAAGACTCAGACTGGAGTCAATTAAAGACTGCAGTGGACTGGAGCCACCAGACGTCATTCTCCATCACCACACTTCTATTGGTACCTTACATTTCAGGAATTAATTTAGGAAACCCAAACAATAGTATTCTCTTTAAGGATAAGTTGGCTGCAGTCCTGCATATCTTGTGGGCTGACCTGAAAGCGTGGCCTACAGCCCACGTAACGTCTCAGTCTCTTGGTCTGTGCTTGAAGCAATTCCCCACATGAAAGCATTTGCAAAGGAGACTGCACTGCTGGTTTGGGGTGGGAGGTGTCCTTGGAGGATGAGAAGCAACTGCAGAAAATCGACAATGAACCAGCCAGGTAGGCCCAAGTATTGAACAGCTCAGCTGGTGGTTTGCACCCATCCCACTGCCAGTGGACCAGGTTGGCTGTTCAGTCTCAGACACTAAAGTTTCACAGGAGGACACAACCCTCCCTCTCACACCTTGTTGGCCATGTAACAATTGCTGTGCTCTGCAATGCCTCCTCAAATTTGCCAGAATCAACAGATTCCCTCAAGAAGCCTGATTAGAATACTCATATCATGGAATCAGAGAATGGTCTGGGTTGGAAGGGACCTTAGAGCCCATTTCATTCCACCCCCACTGCCATGGGCAGGGACACCTTCCACTATCCCAGGTTGCTCCAAGCCCTGTCCAACCTGGCCTTGGACACTTCCAGGGATGGGACAGCCGGAGTTTCTCTGGGAAACCTGTGCTGGGGCCTCCCCACCCCCACAGGGAAGAATTTTTTCCTCATTTCTTCTTCTCTAATCTAAACCTCTCCTCTCTCAGTTTAAAGCCATTCCCTGAATGTTTCCAGTTCTGCAGTTTTTTATAGGAGCAAAGGGCATAATGAGTGTTCAGTTCTGTAAAAACTTCTTTCAAAAGTAATATCTTTTAGAATTTTAGAAATTTGCTCCAATCTTACTGAACTGATAAAAGACAAGTGTAAGACCATCAAAGGCTTTTCAGAAGTCCAGAAAGATGACGTTTGTAGTCCTTCCCGTGTCCACTCATGTAGTCACTGCTCCTCTCCATTAAAAATCTTCCTTCCATATCTCTAGGAATCTGATCAGGCTCATGAGTTCAGGTTAACCATTCTGAGTTTTTTATTTCAAACAGTGGGAGCTTCCCAAGCTTTTGGTGTCGTGCAGCAATTTTGTTTGTTCTAAACCTACTGTTGTTAAATTTACAATTCTTTCTTGTGTCTTCACGCTAAGGATGAGGCTTCTCCAAAATAGGATGAGGGAAAGAACCACACCAGAATGACATTAGAGATTAACCAGAGTCCTGCCTCTGGAGGCTTTCAATCAATTGGGAGTGACATTTATTTAACCAAGACAGAAGTCCTGTGGCTCTGACTTCATTGTCACACAGCAGCACAGATCTGGAAAAACTAAGCAAGGGGCTGTTTAAACTCAGATTATAACAGGTCCTTTTTTCTTGTCCCTTTGGAACAATAAATTGGCTTAAACTACAAGACGATACCAAATGTTTATTACTCCTGTGGAGAATTAATGAACCATGGCATCCAAACTATCGAGTGGTCAGACCATATGTTATTAGAAATGGTGGATGCTCTGTATTGGTTCAGGATGTTATGCATTTGTGATTAAGGCTACGAAACTTAACCAATAAACACAGCTGAGAAATGAGCATAAACAGTCAATCCATGTGAGGGAAACTGCTCACGTGAAGTAAATGTAGCAAAATGCAATTTAATGAGCCTTGTAGAGGAGACTTGCTACATCCAAGAAACTTTCCCACAAACTAATATTGGCTGAGACCAGCTGCTTATCAAAATAATCCTTGGTTTTACTGGACAGGGGTTCTATACACAGGGAGTGTAAGAGACGTCTGACAGTAACAGTCTTATCACTCTTGGGATGTTTGCTGCTGGCAATAGGGATCTTCCCTGCTCTAACTTGTAGGGTCAGGCAGCAGTGATCAGCTGCAAAAAAAGATCGTAGTGCAGGTCCAGCCTCTTGGGTGGCACCAGCAAGTCCTGTCACTGTTCTGTGCCTCAGTTTACCCATCACTCCAATGTGATGCCAATACACACAGCCAACACAGCTTTCCAGGCTTAATTATTGTGCTAACAAATATCTAAGCATTTCAGCTCATGCATTCCCTTGTTGTCCTGAATGTCATTTAGCAGGTAATCAGAACAAAATTACTCATCCCAGTGAACACCCCGGGGTCCTGATGAAATACCTCTGAGTGCTTACAAAATGTTGGTGGAGTTCCACCAAATATTAATAGAATCATAGAATCACAGAATGGTTTCAGTTGGAAAGGACCTTAAAGATCATCTAATTCCAACCCCCTGACATGGGCAGGGACATATGCCAGGTTGCTCCAAGCCCCGTCCAGCCTGGCCTTGAAAACTTCCAGAGATGGGGCAGCCACAGCTTCTCTGAGCAACCTGTGCCAGGGCCTCAGCACCCTCACAGGGAAGAATTTCTTCCTAACATCTAACCCTGTCAGTTTGAAGCCATTTCCCCTTGTCCTGTAAGTTTAAAGCCCTTGTCCAAAGTCTCCATCTCTCTTGGAGCCCGTTTAGGCCTTGGAAGGGGCTCTAGGGTGTCCCTGGATCCTTCTCTTCTCCAGGTAAACACCCCCAGCTCTCCCAGCCTGGCTCCAGAGCAGAGGGGCTCCAGCCTCTGGAACATCTTCGTGGCCTCCTCTGGACTCATTCCAGCAGATCCATGTCCTTCACTTTCTGGGGATCCCAGAGCTGGATTCAGTACTCCAAGCACAGTCTCATGAGAATGTAATAGATGGGGAGAATCCTCTCTGTGACCCGCTGGCCTTGCTTCCTTTGATGCCTCACAGAAGACGTGGCTGCCATCTAAATCTAACACTGGGGAAAGCTGTGAACCAAAGATGTCCCCAGGGAATGGCTCAGCACTGTCCCCAAGCCATCGTGGTCCCAAAGGAGCCCACCTCATCTAATGCCAGCTCAGCATCACTGTCCCTAAGCAGAGATTGAGCCCCCCACTCCCCAGGGAGCAGTCCCAGTTTCACTGACAGACCTGACTGAGATAGCTGATGCACAGATTTGTGGGAGTATCCCGATTTTATCAGGATGTTTTCATGGGTGGGAAAAAAAATTATGCAGTTAGAATCACAGAATAGCTTGAGTTGGAAGGGATCTCTAAGGGACAACTGGTCCAAATTCCCTGCAAAAGAACAGGGACATTTTCAACCAGACCAGGTTGCTCAGAGCCCCCTCCAACCTGGGCCTGAACATTTGCAGTTCTTCGTGGGAACAAATAGCGTGACAAATAGCTATGTTCTGTTAAAACACCTTTCAAAAATTACGTCTTTGAGAATTTTGGAAAATTGTTCAAAACTCGCTGGACTGAGAAGAAATGAGCTGTCAGTGTAAGGCTGTCATGAGAGGCCTGCTGAAACCCTGGTGGCAGCAAAGCTGAATTCCTGTTATATACACCAGGTTCCTTCTAACCCCGTTCAGCCTCCACTTGTTTATTATTCTACCCTGGTTTACAAGCTCCAAAGAAACTTGACATAGATTATTATACACAAGAAGGCTCAATGCATCTTGAGATGGATTATTTCCTTCCTTCAGAGCTGCAAGAAGGCTGGGGTTGCTCATGATTTGGTATCTTTTGACATTTCATTGAAAAAGCTTACTTTTAGCACAGTGAGGCTGCAGTGTGGTGAAGGCTCACCAACACAGGCCCATTTACCTTCTGGCATCTCCAGCATTCAGATCCATAATGGGGTTTGCTGTTGCTGTCACGCCTTACATCTGGTTTTGCTGTTTAGAAAGTGCTCATTTTGACCTACAACAGTGCTGAAAGCTGCTATAATGTCCACCCCTGTGAGGTGGCCTCAGGAACCATATGATGAAGAATAAGAAGGAAGAGGAAGGGTAAAAAAAAGTAACTGGAAAAAGGAAGCAAAAAGTGTTGAGTGGCTTGACATGGTTTATTTATTTGTTTGCTAAGTAAATAATTTCTGAGTTATGCAATCAGTGAGCATTTGGAGGTTTGAAATAATATTTAGGCTCATGGATGCCTGAGCCATTTATTGAGACCTTCAGGGCTCAGACCTGTTGGACTCATGGATTTGTCTTGAGTCTGCCTGTATTTCATGTACAAACTGGGGAAGCTCCAGTTTTCCAAAATGAAAACTCTCCTTTTGCGTATCTGAATTGAAGAAAATTGGTAGTGACTCAAAGATGATCTCGTATCAAATGGAAAATAAAAACTTCATCAGGGAAGATTTGTTATTAGCGTTTATTACAAGTCTAACAATGTCTCATGGCTAAGAGAGCCCAACAAGGAGATGCTGCACCAGAGACAAGGTCATTAATAGCGAGTCTGGAGCACACAGGTCACCTCTAAGTTACCCAGCCACCAAAAGGATTTGGATTCTCTTTAAAAAGCAGGTTTTGGTAAGATTATCTTAGTCTGCAAAATGACATTCTTGAAAATTGCATCTAAATCTTACTGTGCTACCAGAGTTCAAGCAGATTGTTCTCCAGTGGTGCTGAGGCATTTTATGTACATATTCTGATAAAAACCAGCAAGCAGGACTCATTGCAAATTAACATTTCCAGTGCACCATACAGAATCCAGCCTTCTGGATTATTCCATTTTCCAGTGAAGTACAGATTACAATACAGCATGTGTTCTGTTTTTAAAGCAATTATCCTTAAATATACTTGTTCTTCAGTTCAACTTTCCTTCTGAAAGCACAGCAGTCGTCTTCTATCATCAAATCCATTCCAGAATGTTTTGCTAGCAACTGTTACTAGGACTTTTTTTCATCCAAATTGGGATCTTGAGAAGGATATGACCAACTCTCAAGCATGGCTAGAGACATTTGCCAGTAGCTAAAATACACAGTGAACAAAATATCTGCCCTTTGGATGTTTCTAAAACAAGGAAAAGCCATCATAGCTTTAGGACATGAACTTCCTCTGCTTCTCATCCTGGAAAAGCAGGAGTCATTCTGGTCTAGCAATGCTTTCAGACAGGAAGGAACAGCTCTCTGGTCCAAGCAATCAATGACCATAGGACAAGAATGCCTGGAAGAAACCCCACCACTGGCATTATGTGGCAGAATTGGGGTGTGGACTCCCAAAATGCAATTATAGAAGGTTTCCTCACAAAACAGAGGTCTGCAGGTGTGTTCTCCTGTATCCCCACTGCTGCCCTGGCAGATGCCAGGTGAGGCCTTGGGGCAGTTTTGGCTGGGGATGCCATGTAGCCGTGAGTCTATGCCCAGAAACAAAAGCTGACTGCAAAAAGTGGCAAAGCAGACACCAAGCTCCATGACTAGCCCCTAATGCTGAGGCAAGGCACAATTTCATTTTGATTTAATTGTTTTACCTTTAACTGTTTTACCAATCACTGAAAACACTTGCTTTTTCCATTCTCTTTTTTTTTTTTTTTTTTTTTTTTTTTTTTTTTTTCCCCTCATTTTATCCTCATCCCACTGCAGGGGATCAAGCAGAATAAACAAGCCTTGGCACTGCTGGTTGCCAAGATTTTGGGCTTGTCACCCAACCAGTGGACTACACATATGTCCCTGTTCCCTGATCAGTTACAAACAATAATTATTGTTACTAGTCAGCATTTTAGCATGGCCCATTCTCACTGTGCACACAAGTCTACGTGATTCATGAGGTCTGGATTGCTCCTGAGGCCTGCTCCAAGAGCTATTTCAGGTGGCTCTGATGTTATCAGGAGTAGCTGGAGAAACAAAGGCCTTTCTACAGAAAAATTGGCAGGTAAGGGAATAAGGAAATTATTTCCAACTCATTTGTTTTAAGGTATATTTATCATACTCAAATCTAAACATATTGATTTATATTATGGCTTTGGCATCATAAACATTTGATAGGATTATTTATTAACATTGGGCTGTTCTTTTTTGGCTTTCCAAAACAAACTTCTGAGGAAATATTTAAACACACACACACACACACTACACAATTGGCTGACTCCAGCTCACCTCCTCAACACAACTGGATTGTATGAACACCCACGTCTTCCATAAAGAAATCCAGCAGTCAGGGGTGCAGACAGATCACAGAATCAGGCTTCTGAGCTACAGCTACAAAAGGACCTGAGTGCTACTTCCAGCTTGGTATTTTACAGGGATCCTTCAAATTCCTGTGGCTGAGGGCTATGAGTATTCACATCAGTGCTGGCAAAGCCCCATGGGCCTCGAGTCTCACCAGAGAAACACCAACAGCCTTGAAGCTGTCATCCTGCTGAGCCCCCTGTGCCACATCTGAGGCAAAGCAGAGCCCTCAGACTGCTGCTTCCTCGAGGACCTGCTCCAGGGAACGTTGTACTTTGAGCACAGTTATTGTACTTCTCTGGGCACAGCCGTTATGCTTGGCTTTGCCCCAGCAGGAGGGTAGGAATGGAACTTTCTGATGTTGCCACGTGTGCCCCATCATATCCCACGGGCCAGCGACTGAGCTGGACTCGTTTCCTGCTCGTTTGCCAACCCCGCCAAAGAGATGATCAAAAAACTACCCCAAAAGTCAAGGTGTGGGTTGAAGTTCCTCAAATGAGTGTAGGGGATGTCTGAGAAGCCAACTCTCCACGTTCCTCTTTCACTGTCAAAAACCAATTCCTCATCCTGCAGGTTTCTATAAAACAGGCTAGGTGCCTAATCTAGAAAAAGATCCAGAGCTGAAAATCCCAGCTACAGACTCCCAGATAACCATAGAATCACAGAATCACTAAGGCTGGAAAAGACCTCCGAGGTCAGCAAGTCCAACCTTCAACCAAATCCCACCAGGACCACTAAACTGTATCACAAAATGCCACATCTAACTTTTTTTTTTTTTGAACACCATGCATTCCTTCATCCAGGACTAGGATTCTAGAAGCCCTGAGTCTTGCCTGTTTTCCTGTTTTCTACTGGTTTCCCCAGGTATTTTTAAGCTCTCCTTTCTGTTTTGGGCTAATTCTATTCATTCATGTAATCTGCTTACAGAGACCCTGAGCGCCCGGTGCCTGGAACAGCCTGAGTCTGCACACAGATCTAGTTTTAAGTGACTTTTCCAAGAGTAAGAAGAAAGTGAATGCAAGAGCCAGGACTGGAAGCCAAGTTTCTTGTTTCATAAACTCCTGAGTTAACCACTTCTGCTCATAAGAATCAAGCACAAAAAGAACATAACAAAGGGGAGTGAGAAGGAAAGCTTTCAAAGAACCAAGCCCAACATCACCCATTCAGAGTTCTTTAATGCCTCGTGTTGCCAAACATTTATGGCTTTGAGCACTGCTGGAATTCTCTGAGCTGGTGGATAATTTTCCCCACAAATTTTATTACTGTAGAATTTGATTCTGTTGCCATTATGCATCTTGGTCAACCCCACTTTTACCCCCCTGAGGCTGAAAAGAACCCTTAAGCTCTAAGGGGACAGAAGACTGCCAAGTGCAGAAACTTTTATTTTGTTTCCTTTTCCTTGAAAATAAAAGGAAATGAGCAGATGAAATGCACGTTGCTCTCTGAGTTTTTTCTTTTTAATGAAATTTTCCTTCCCTTGTGATGTTCGCTTTTCCCTGCTGTACCACACAGGACAAGGTAACACTGACTATGAACCAGATCCAGTGAGAAATTCTCCCCCCAGATCATTTTCCTGCCAGAAAAGGCAGGTTTGCTCCTATCTGAATGGTTCCTGGAGGTGGTTTGGTTTAGGCAAATCTTGCAGGAGACATAAACAAGAAGTTGCAATGGAAATTTGTGTATTTTCTTTTGGCTCAGAAGGATGCTTCTGACTTTTCAGTTGCAGATTCAATAAGGCTTGATGAGGACCACGGTGCTCAGTGACCACAGTCTGTGGTTCTTTCAGAAAGGAAATCTGGTGGCAAATAGGTTTGGGTGTGTATTTGATGAGGTTCTTTGAGGTAAAAGAGAAAATAAGAGACTATCAAGATAGACTTTTTTTAATATGCATGAAAGTAATTTCCACAGCAGCTGCTACAATGAGAGTGTACACATTTTTAAACAGCCATCTACTCAATTTCTTGGGGAAGAAAAAATACCTAAATGAATAAAACCAACCACAGTGAAGAAGAAGTAGTGTTCTGGCTTCTGATCAGCAAGTGAAAAAAGAGATATAAAAAAAGGTGGCTCCTGTAAAACATAGGGGAGAAGGAAACTCCAGTAAACAAGACAAAACAGACCTAATTGGAAACAGGGCCCTCCCAGCAGCACTCTGGATTGGAAGGTAAGTGGAGGGAATGGGAGAGCTGCAGAGAAGATTGGAAGAACTGAAAAACTCAAAGAAAACCAAGGGGAATTGAATAAAAGCAACAGTCTGCTTATAAAAGTAAACAGAGGGGGAAGGCAGAGCATGCAAAGGGAAAACAGATGCACAGTCAGACAGAGCTCAAGAGACAGAAGGAGATGAAAGCAGTCTAAAACAAGAGGGAAACTTGGAGGGGAAATAAAGGAACAACCAAAAATCCAACAGAAATGTTAGCAGCAATGCCTTGGTGACCTTCACACAGTGAGAGGCCTCTGTTTGTACGGGCTCTGGGGAGGCTGGTGACATTTTATTGACATGGAAGGGTTTACCACGAGGTGTACACTGAGGAACCTGAAACACAGTAATGCTGTCTTACTCAGGATTGGTTTTAAAGTCTCTTCCCTGCTTTGTCTCAGTCTTAAAGATCTGAGATGGAACAGATGAGGAGGAACCCTGAAATTGGGTCAGGGGACCCATCTGAGGTCTGGCTTCCACCCAGCAGATCCAAAGAGAGTCCAATCCACCATCAGAAGCTGAGCATCATCTTCCAGTGGGCTTTGGGTGCACATAAATCCCTTAGGCTTGAAGCCAGAAGGTCTACAAAATCGTGATTTCCAGGCATAGTTTAGGTTATTTGTAGGAGTGTGTCCTTTCTGCTAAATAGATGCACAAAAATAACCTGTGATGGAAAAAAACCTGCCTCTCTGGCTTCTGTGGGACCTGCTGGAAACCCACAGTGGTTCTGAGTACTGCAAACATGAGCAGAAGGTGTTCTGATGTGAGAAGTTCCTCTGAGCTTTAAATGAAAAGGATTAGAGTCTTACAAGGCTATTCTGGGAAGCTGTGCAAGGAGGTTTAAAATACTGCTCTTCCAGCTGTCTGTCCTCGTCCTCAGGCAGCTCATTTTGGTGAGTCAGTACAAACTGACTCACTTTTACACAGATTGTATAGGACAAGGGGGAATGGCTTGAAAGTAAAAGAGGAGAGATTTAGATTAAATGTTAGGAAGAAATTCTTCCCTGTGAGGGTGGTGAGGCCCTGGCACAGGTTTCCCAGAGAAGCTGTGGCAGCCCCATCCCTGGAAGCATCCAAGGCCAGGTTGGATGGGTGTCTGAGCACTCTGGTCTAGTGGAATGTGTCCCTACCCATGTCAGGGGGTGGAACAAGATGATCTTTCAGGTCCCTTCCAGCTGAAACTGTTCCATGATTCTGTGAGTCTGTGACTCCATGATTCCATGGCTCTATGATCATAACAAGGCGTGGTAGACAGAAAAGGTCTGTGCCTCTTTTGCCAGACTGTGGCACGTGTTTGACTTGTTCCCTGTCAGAGTTTAGGGATTTCTAGAGCTTTGGATGAGTCTCATTGACAGCATTGGCAAAAAGAGCGCTAATGACAGGGTCTGGGAGGCCAAAGATGTTCTCAGAGGGAAAACTCAACATCTTGCTCAGAACTGTGATTTTTGGTTAATGCTATAGCATTAAGTGATGCTGCTGTGTTATTCCCATGCAGTAAAAAAGCAGAGGATTTATAGACCAGACTTTTATCTTCTTCCAGCCTTCATCCCTCCAGTTTGCCTCATTGACCTCAAAGGTTACGTCTCTATTAATAAAACAAACACTGCCAGGAGTCATTCCTGTGCTTGGAAACTGACACTCCCGTAACTCCCACCCTATTAAACTCTGTCAGCTTTAAAACTGCATCCAGCCATCTACTGGGAGTAGTCCCAGGAGTTTGCCTGTTCCTGCACTGTCCTTAGGAGCAGTGGGAGAGGCAAGGCAGCCTGGCAAGGGCCACTCTGGCATCATGACAGGGAGCACCATCAGGAAAGTCTGCCCAAGGAACTGGTTGTCTCTAATGCAACCAAGTTAAAGAGCAAACTGTCCTGTGACTGCACATCTCTGTCCATTGGTTCTCACTGTGCTGATATCAAAACAAATGGAAAATGGTTGTACCTGCCACAAGTAAACCCCAACCCTGGTACAATTTCCTTCATTAAAAAAAAATAAATAAAATTCCAAATCCTTTTAGGACAAATCCCCAAAGACATATATCATTTCCTCACCTTGTAAAATTTCATTGATTTGCCCCAAACTATGGTGTCTGCCAGGAGACTTTTGGAACAAATTGAAATCTCTGTTCAAAGACAAGAGGGGTAAAATTCCAGTTCCTCCTTTCGGTTTTGTTTAGAGAAAGGTCATGAGCTTTTTGTCAGAACTAAACTCCCTCACAGCTTGTCTCCTAGAAATGAATTTTTGGATCACTTTTGCTAAAAGGAACAAACTCCACATCTAACAACTTTTGGATTTAGGACTTAGGTATGGGCCTATCAACAAGCTAGGAATGCACATGATGCTAGGTTGAAGATCCAGCCTTGCCCAAATGTTCAGAGAGTGATCAGATCTGTGGTTTTGGTTCAGCTCCATCCCTGGTTTAGAGGGAGGGAAGTAGTTTGGACTTTGCTGATAAAAGAAACTCGCACTTGCATCATTTTTTACTGGTAATATGCTAAATACACCGCAGCAGATTCACAGGGCAAGGAAGCATTTCAAGCATTGCAGTGAGTTAACTGAAAGGAACCATAGGAAATATATACCAGAAGTTAATTTTTTCCAGTTCTTTTCCAGCTCTGCACGCTGCCTGCATTAGCTCTTGTGCCGGGTGGCTTATTTTCACTCCGAGCTGTTTTGGAATCATTATAAAACACAACTGGTGTGCCACAAGGACGTGGGGAGTCTCTTGGCTTATATTTTGCAGATGTCCATAATTTAACTGGACCAGCAGGTGACCAGGATTCCAAAGTCACCTTATGATGGTGATCAGCTCATGAACGTGGGCAGCTCACAGTAACACATCGAGCCCTACCCTCAGCCTCTTTCCATCAAGTCTGCCATGGATATTAGATGTTCTCTGCCTGAAATCTGTCCCTTGAGGTTGAATTTCAAAATCTAATAAAAATTTGGCCCCTAAAAAAAAATGTGTCAATCCAGCTAGGTGGTGGTTTTGCTTAAAGGTAAATCAGTCCAGGGAGTTTTCAGGTCTGGATGCAACAATTGTCGATTATGGAGTTTATCTTGACATTTATTAGTTGTTAATGGCAGTGCTTCCAAAGAGCTAAGCACATTCCAGGCAGCCACACAGCAACTTTGGGCTGCACCAGCTGGTGGTTTAAGAACATGCAAACAATAAAGGAAACAGCAACAATAAAAAGGTGTTTAAAAAAAAGGTGTTTAAATTAAAAGGTGTTTAAAAAGCTTTGTCTTTAAAGGTCATTTGAGTCACTGCTTGTCAGAGGGTGGCAGTTTCTCAGAAGTGGAAATATCCATGGGGAAGGGAGCTGCAGGATGACCTATATGGACTTTGTGAGGTCAGTTGGAGCCTGGGCTTGACCCTCTGCAGGTGTAGGGAGTGCCAGAATCAATAAGGATTTTTCTATAGTCTGGGCAAAAAATCCCTGCTACTTGGACAAGGAGCCTTGGTGAAAGTGGCAGAAGTTGTGGCCAAGAAGGACCAATGCCAGTGGTGCTGGGACCATCTGTGATGGCTGGTGATCCTGAAACTATGGGAACACAGCAGCTCCTTTTCCACTGGAAAACAAAATTCTGAAAGGCTGAGATCCTTTTGGGCGCTCCTGCCCATCAGTGTCTGGTGCTGTCCTGGAACCAAGGATGGAGGAAGGATTTGGATGTCCCTTGTCTCTGGCCAGTCTGATAAATCATAGAAGCATAGAATCCTAGAATGGCTTGGGTTGGAAGGGACCTTAGAGATCTTCTCGTTCCAGCCCCCTGTAATGGCCAGGGACACCTTCCACTAGACCAGGTTGCTCAGGGCCCCATCCAGCCTGAAATCACAAATGACATTCCGAGACAAATGAGCATTACCTGGCAAAGTGAAGTCACTGAAACTCCATTGTGGCTTATCCAGCATGGACTGAGTCATTTCTGAGCAGAGCTTTTCACTCACCAAGCTATTCTTTTGCCTATTCCCTTGGGGGCTGCCATGTGACACGAGGAAGCCTTTTCTCTTTTTCCACAAGAAAAGTTTCTTCCAGCAGATAAGAGAAACCTCTCACTGCAGTGACTCTCACTATGGCAGAGACAAATGGGTGGATGGCCAGGGGAAAAGATCAGGCAGCTAAACATATCACTTTAGTTTTTTAATATGTATTTATTGATTTTGGGGTTTCCCCCGAAGTCCAGAACCAGAAATTCAACTTTGGACTCTTCATCTACCTGACTTGGGTAGGCCTTTTGAACTGTCAGGGCTTTTCCATTTGTAAAGTATGAGTAACAACACCAGGTAGCCTCAGTAAACACAGGAAATTCCCCCCTGAAGTAATTTGCAGATCAGAGAGACCAGTATCAGTGTGCAGAGATTGCAAAGGACTGTGTAGAAATGGTTTGAAATAATGATGTATTACTTTCTTGGGGTAATCCCATATTTTTATCTCACACCACACCCTGTGCCTCTTCAGAATAAAGCAGTGACACTGGAAGCAAAACCCAAGTCAGATCCTGATACACAGATCTCTACTGTTTCCAATAAACTTCTAAAATTATTTGAATTATTTATACTCATTTGATTACAATGAAGGAGACTGCTACCAGTGCACATCCTCTAACAGACCCCCAAACACTGAATTTGTCCTGGGAAATGCCCTACAAACAAACTTCTTTTAACTGAATTTATGATAACTCATAGGCTTAACCACCTGGGGCTGCTTGGAGTGCCAATGCCACAGCACAGGTGTGCTGAAAGGGGCCCTGGATGAGCCCTTCTCCAAAGACGAACCTGTCTGCTTCCCCGGGTGAAGGCAGCAGCCACTGCTCCCAAACTGCCAAAGGCACTGGATGTGTCTCCCTGTGCTCCTTTTATTTGCAGCCACAAAGAGCAGGGGCTTTAAAATACGTAATAAATCAACCAATAATCACAGATGTGTCAGTCCAGATCCAATTTCACCTTTTGGGTCCTAAATTCAGTCTGTTAAGAAGGCAGGAACCCACAGAGGCTGCTGAATCGGGGTTGGGGCAGTCCCACTGAACACGGCAGCAGCCCCAAAAGGGTGGAAATGGCTCGGCTTGAAAGTTTTACAAGTGCTTGGGAGGGATGAGGCCTTTTAAGAGCCAGACAAGATGCCTGGGAGCTTAAACAATGCTGAGTGTGGCTCCAAAAGCACTCCCTGTGGACAGCCCATCCTTTCGGCACAGCCAGAGATTTCCCGCACTCTTCAGAGCCCGTCGCACGCCCCGCGTTGCGCTGATTGTGCACAGCAGCTGAGAGCTGAACAAATAAGCAGCCGCTGCTGTGCTGGATGGGGGAACATCCTGGTGTTGCTATGACATTCCTTGTCAAGTTTTCAGGCTCAAATGGATCCCACATGGGGGGAGTGCATCGGGCTCTGCTGGCAGGCGGGCGATCTGGAGGCTGGAGCGCTCCCCATCTCCTGCTCGTGGAAACAAAGCATCTTTTATGTTTCCTTTCAACCAGGACAAGGGGCTGGAATAAATCATCAAGTGACCCAGCCACTCCCCTGCGATTATAACAAGCAGCTGGAGGGCCACCAAACCCGGGCACCGTGCTCGTCAAGCAGGCGCTTTCCCGCTCGCCTTTTATTGGGATTCGCTGGTGGCACTCTGGGGGTTTGTCGCTTCTTTCTTTGCCTCCTACTGTCCAGAGACACTACCAGTAAAACCCCAAGGCGATATTAAAAAGGGGAGGCTGGGCTGGCAGCCAGCTGTTGCTACCAGATGTGCCTGTGAGCATCGCAGAAAAAGCCAATTTAGCCGATCCAGCCTCCTCGCAAAGTGGAGCCCATTGTTTGATGGGGCACAACAAGCAACTGCAGGAGGTTAAATAAATCCCTGGGCACAACTATTTCAGGCTGGGGAAAGCTTCCAGAAAGGTGCTTATTGCTGCAAAGAGAGGCTGGGGAGCTCAAGCACCAGCACTATCGCAACAAAAATAAACCTTCGTATTTTTAAGCTCACTTGGAAGACAATGGGAGTGAAAAGTGCATTTAAGGGATCAAAGTGAAGTTGCTCATATATCCCGGTTGGACTGAAAAATCATAGAGGCATAGAATGGTTTGGGTTGGAAGGGACATTTAAAGATCATCCAGCCCAAGTCCCTGCAATGAGCAGGGACACTTTTCAACGAGATGAGGTTGCTCAGAACCCCATCCAGCCTGGCCTTGAATGTTTCCAGGGATGGAGCAACCACCACACCTCTGGTGCCAGGACTTACACGACCTTGAAGACAGAGCAGGTCTACAATGGAGTTAAAAGCAGATGCCCGAGCCTTTTGTTGAGGCTTCAAAGCCACCCTCCCTCCATCCTTCCCCTTGTCTGGAGTCTGTCCTGCCCTACACAGAGCTGGTGGCCACTGCAGCCCACAGGGGCTCTTTTCTACCTCGAGCCACAGCCTCAAGGAGCAGCAAAGAGGTGAATTTGATGATGCCCATTGAACCAGCTGCTTTTCCAGGCCTGCTGCCTCTTCTCTTGGAAAAGGAGAGGCACAACTGGGGGGAGGAGGCTCCAGCTGGGAAGGTGGGAAGGGTGAGAGGAAAACCATGAGGGAAGTGCCTGAGCAATTTCACAGCAGAGGCGGCGTATGAAGTTGCCTCGGTTCGTGGTCTGCACTCTGGGGTCTGTCTGTGGGAAGCCTGCAGGGGTGTTGCAACCTGCCAGTGCCAATAAACATCACCACAAGACCAGAGGAGCTCAGGGCCTGCAATATGAAAGGCAAAGAGAGGAAAATTAGAAGCAAAAATATGAAGTTAATAAAAATCCTTTATCCAATCAGACTCTAAAGAGAGCTCAGCCATGGGTTGGAAGGAGCAGCCGGGTGCTCCGAGCCCTCACTTTGCTTAATTACCTAATGGCTTGCAGAGCCCCTCCAGCTTTATGAGTTGCACATTTATGTGCAGCTGTCCTGCCTGGCAGGAGCCGTGGAAGCTGCTGGGGGGTGTCTCTGCCCCTGCCCCCTGCCTGCATGCAGGGCAATGGGGCTCCATGGCCCAGATGCTCCACATCTCAAGGTTTGAAACAGCTAAATCCCTTTAGGTAAATAATCTTTCTTATAAACAATATAATTTGCCTACCAAGGGGAAGAAATCCTCCCTCCCCGCTGTTTGCACAGCAGGTCCTCTGGGCAGTTTAGCTGAGCCCCTATTCCCAGGACAGAGTGTTGATGATTTCATGAAGATCAGAAATTGTGCCTGTGGCTTGCTGGGGGCTGGCACAGGCTCTGCTTTGGTTTTCCTCCTGCAAGAAAGCCCCTTCCCAGCTCAGCTCCTGTCTTCTGCTGGGAGCAGCTCCCAGGGCAGGAGGCGGGTGGGATGCGTGGATGGGGCTCTGAGCGACCTGGCCTAGTTAAAGATGTCCCTGCTCACTGCAGGGGGGTTGGACTTAGGTGACCTTTAAAAGTCCTTTCCAACCCAAACCATCCTCTGAGTCTACGCTGGAAAATCTTTCAGCAATGATGGGTTCACTTTGAAGGAGTGGAGGGCAAGGACAAGGTAGGAACACATATTCCCAGGAATGAGGGCAGCACCCTAGACCCTGATACATAATGGGTTTGGGCACAGTAAATGTTTTATTTAGTTCCAGGTCAGGCTGATGCAGATCTAGGAAAGTTTTTCTCCAGGCTGGACTGCCGAGGTGTGTTGTCTTCCCCTGTGTCATGAGATCCCTGCTGCCTCCTGGCCATTTTGTCCTCAGACTTCATCCCAGCATCCCAGGTTTGCCAGAGCAATCCCTCGGTGTCCCCATCCAGTGACTGAGCTGCAGGCACAGGCACTTCAGGAGTGCTGTGCTGGCACCAGGCTGTGCTGATGGCCAGGACAGCTCTGTGCAGGCAGAGAAAGCCAAGCCCTGCCTTCAGCAGATGCTGAGGTGCCAGGAAGAGCTCCCTGTGCTGAGAAAACACTGCTTGGTAGCTGCTGTCTCAACATGCCCCAGGAATAAGCAGTGGATGAAGACCTCTCTGATCAACAAGAAATTCCTTGCAAGATACCCATGACTGCAGCACTTTGATTAACCCCCAGCTTAGCAGGGCAAAACATAAAGGAACCACATGCAGCAGTGCTTGCCCAGAAGTCATTTCCTCTGGGCTTTGTTCCCAGCCCTTTTCTGGGGCAGGATATGTGCCTAGGTGGCTGTGGGAAAACCTGATGGCTTTTTCAGGGCTCTTAAACCCAGAGGCCAGAAGTTATGGTTGACATGCAGGGATGAACACTGACCATCTAAAAGGAGCCAGGGGCTTACTGCTGCAGCTGAGCACCATTAACCCCACCTGGCCATTAATCCCCAGGAAATTGAATCATATCACAGAACTGGAGGATAAATGGGCTGAGGGGACCTTGTGGGTTCATCTTATCTGACCCTCTGCCATGGGACAACATCAGAGAGCCTTTGTTCCAACACCTTTTTGTGTTGTAAGCTAAAAATGAGGAAGGAGAGGGAAAGGAGGAGAAAATATAAAGTGTTTAACAAAATCTGCAGTGATATTGACTCAGTGCTCGCCCCGGTGCTGTTCCCTCTCAGCTGGCAGTCAGGTGTAGGTATAACACATACCTGGGTCCATGAAAATGCTCTGAGAGCTGGAGCTCCTCTGCTCTAGAGACAGGCTGAGAGACACAGGAGCATTCACCTGGAGAAAAGAAGGCTCTGAGGAGATCTTAGAGCCCCTTCAGTGCCTAAATGGGCTAAAGAGGGATGGAGAGAGACTGTTGTATGAGGGATGGAGTGACAGGACAATGGGGAAGGGTTTCAAACTAAATGAGAACATATTTAGATTAGATATGAGGGAGAAATTCTTCCCTGTGAGGGTGGGGAGGCCCTGGCACAGGTTGCTCAGAGAAGCTGTGGCTTCCCCATCCCTGGAAGGGTCCAAGGTCAGGTTGGGCAGGGCTTGGAGGAACCTGGGATGATGGAAGGTGTCCCTGCCCACAGCAGGGCATGGAAGTGAATGAACTTTCAAGTCCCTTCCAACCCAAACCATTTCTGATCGATTCTTTGATAACTGAAGGGGGAATATTTCTTATGGCACAAATCATCTCAGTGTAAGATTTGCGTTGAACATCTGATTTGTTCATTAGGAAGGTCTTTCTGCTCTCTTGTTCCACTTGAAAGAAATACAGCAAAAATTCAAACCAACATTGTACCTTTAGAGGGTGTGGGAAAAAAGTTCACACAGATGTGTCTTTTCAGCATTTTGCAGCTCAATTTTCAAAATTTGGGCTCATTGAGAAATCATTTTATCACACTTTGAAAATACAAGTAAAGTAAACAGTTTTTCATACTCATTGATATTTTTGAAATAGAAACTCTAAGGCTTCCATTAAATCCCAGTCAGTTTTAAAAGGAATGTAGATAAGTGAAAATGTTCGGGATTCAGGGGAAATTTAGTATCACTTGAGAATAAAATAAAATAAAATAAAATCCCATTCTGTAAATATAAAACAGCAAGAGAAAAACTCTCAATTCCCTCAAACTGTTCTGTGTAGGAAATTTGATGTCATGGGAAGAAAAGACTATCCATGGCTTTTTGTGTTGCAGAAGTGGAAGATGGTAGATGCTTAATTGAATATATGAAAAAATATGAAAAATATCTTCATAGAAAGACTTTTTATTAAGTCCAAACATATAATCTCAGGCTGCAACTGATAAAGGATGTGTAAATCTGGATTTTCATACTCTAAGTTTATGTTATGATTCTTATTCCCCTTTTCCAAAACATCTCAAAGCCCCACACTGGGCACTTCTGAAAACCTGCCTGCTGAGTGACCTCCCCTCAGCATCTGAGAACTTTTGAAAATAGAACTCCAGTTGGGAGAGCTGACCCATTCTGTAAATCTGAAACAGGCTCTCAAAGGGAATTAGATGTCAAGTTTCGAAAACATTAGTAGGCATTTAAATATCAGGATAGATACAAATAATTCTATATAAAACCTGTTCCAGTGTCTCATCACCCTCTGAGTAAAGAATTTCTTCGTAATATCTAATCTAACTCTGCCTCTGTCAGTTTGAAGCCATTGCCTGTGTCCTGTCCCTCCAGGCCCTTGTCCAAAGTCACGCTCCAGCTCTCTTGGAGCCCCTTTAGGCACTGGAAAGGGCTCTGAGTTCTCCCTAGAGCCTTCTGTTCTCCAGGCTGAACATTCCCAGCTCTCCCAGCCTGCCTCCATGGCAGAGATCAGCCTAGTGGCATCCTCTGGATTTGTTCCAACAGTTCCATGTCTTTCTGGATTTGGGGGCCCCAGACCTGGATACAGCACTGCAGGCGGTGTTTAGAGGACATGGTTTAGTGGTGGACTTGGCAGTTCTGGGTTAACAGTTGAATTTGATGATCCTAAGGGTCTCTTCCAACCAAAGCAATTCTATAATTCTATGACTCTTAATCTTAAATTGTGCCATTATCCTGTTTTTAAGGTTTTACTTCAGGCGATTTGGCAGCAGGTATTACTTGTGCTTCCTGCTCAGAGCAAGCAAAACTTGCAGAGTGAGTTTGGTGTGAGCTTGGCGGTTACACAGCCTGAAACCAGGTTTAATACCAGATCTGACACTTGTGGCTTCAGTGGAGATGCATGGATGAGCAACGAGTATTTGCCCCTCAGTCCCTAAACCCATCCTGCCTGCACGGGATGCGGCGAGTGCTGGGTCTGGCTCCTTTATGAGCTCATCACACGTGAGGATTTCTGGAGACAGGGGGGATTTGTGAGTCCCAGACACTCCTCGGTTGGCTGCAGAGGGCTGGTCCATCTGCTGCACGGTGTTCACTTACGTGGAGTCAGAGGAGCTGGCTACCAGCTCCCAGCAGACGGACCAAACCAGCATAAAACGAGATTAGCATGTGAAGTCCGGATGGAATTCCCTGACGTTACCCCTTAAAAGTTTCAGGTGGAGGATAAAGAAAAATCTTGCAACCCGAAACCTTCTGATGTCCAAATTGTTATGTTACATAGGAAATCTCCTTCTTTCTTACAGCCCCTGGTGGACTTTCACTGATGAGTGAGCGGGCCATCTGTTTAATTTCACGATTAACGTGTGTGTCGTGCAGTTACAAACACTTTCCTCCCTGCGCTGTCCGTATCTGAATTGTAGCTGATTTTGGTCCAAAAACCACAGCAGGGCATGTAATTAATAAAGGCAATGTTGTGATATGATAAGTGCTGCAGTTTAATGTGTGGTTGAGCCCATTGTTAACCCCAGAGCTGCTAATTTCAGGGCAATGTTTTAAGATGATTTACATGGGAGATAAGCAAATTCATCTGTATTACAGCAATAAGACTACTTAGCACTTATCCAGCTGCAGATCTTAGAGCAATTTATAAACATTAATGAATTAAACTTCATGTTCAACGAGGCTGCAAACAAGCTTACGGTTCTATAGCTCCATTGCTAGAAACAAAACCTAGAAGAGTGGGAGAGAAATCATTGTTTTGCCAGCCTAAACTGAGAAAAACTGCCCCCAGTTTTTGTCAGAAGTTATAAAAGGCCTATTTTTGGCTCTGTCCTTTTTTCAACACCTGTGACAATATTCCCTTTAACTTTGATGTCCATTCAATCCTAGGTTTCCCCTTACAACTTACTAGTGAAATATCCCTTTACCAAATTGATGTTCAAAACACACCACTGATAAATGAAGGAGGAGTGGGTGAGTTTTCCCCGTGGCATTCTGATCTATACTAGAAAAAAAAATGCCTTTATGCCCTATTTATCTATGTCTGTGTCTTCTCTATACTCAAAAACAGCACAGAAAACGTCTACATTTTCCAGCAGTCAGTCGGGGGCTGTTCCCAGCTCTGTGTAATCAGTTTAAAAGGCTCCTCGTTCATTGCAGTGGCTCCAGCTCAGACCCTGAGGACAAATGTTTCTTCTTTTTAGTTAAAGTCAGGTAGCTCTGCGGAAAGCTGGCCAAACTCACCGAGCGAGCCGAAGACGTTTCAGCTTCGCTACAAAAAAGCCCTCATTAATTAAGCAGGACTTGCTTCCATGGGTTTGCAGGATGGGGCCGTGCCCTGCAGGCGTTATCCCGTGGTGGGGTGGGAAGTCCTCGGGAAGGCAGCTGAAATGGTTGCTATAGGGTTTCACAGCAGGAAGGCAGACTCGGCTGGATGTGATCCTGATTGCTTGTGCCAGGCATTTGACTACGTAGTTGAAAGAGTAAATAGGGACTTCAAAGGCTCATCAACCTGCAAATCAAATATATCCACAGCTGGAGAGAGCCCGTGCACAGGGGAGGATGGGAGGAGATGGGCAGGATCAGCCGGAGCTCAGGTCTGATGAGGAGCAGCTGAGGGAGCTGGGAAAGGGGCTCAGCCTGGGGAAAAGGAGGCTCAGGGGGGACCTTCTGGCTCTGCACAACTCCCTGACAGGAGGGTGAAGACAGGTGGGTGTTGGGCTCTGTTCCCAGGGAATGAGGGACAGGATGAAATGACCTCAAGTTGTGCCAGGGTAGGTTTACACTAGATATTAGGAAAAATTTCTTCACTGAAAGGTTGTTCAGGCATTGGAATAGGCCATCCAGGGAAGTGTTGGAATCACCATCCCTGGAAGTGTGGATGTGGCACCAGGGACATAGTTTAATTGTGGGCTTGGCAGTGCTGGATTAACAGTTGGACTTGATGATCTTAAAGGTCTTTTCCAACTTTAATGATCCTATAATTCTGTGATTCTAAGAGAGGAGCTGTGGGCATCCCCCCTCTGCACAAGGATAAAGAGTCAGAGGAGCATCCAGCCAGATTTGAATGACCTCCACAGCCAGCACCAGTGGGGTTCCTGCTTTAGGTGTTCCTATAAGTGGTGATATTTTCTGAAGCCTCGGTGACCTGAGGTGGCCATCTCTGACCACCAGTGCCACAGAATTGTGGTTCTCATGTGCTCTGTCCTCACTTACAAATCAGAGAAGGGTCATGGTCTCCATTTCGACTCAATGATCTTAGAGGTCTTTTCCAACTTCAGTGATTCTGTGTTTTCATCCCTGACAAGCTCTGAGGACAGATCCTGCAGCATGGGGCATCCCATTGTTGTTGTCTGAGATTCTTGTGGGCATCCCCTGTGATTGACAGTTTTGTGGCAAGATTCACAGATTTGTGTCAGAAAAAAGTGTGAGGTGCTTGAGCTGCAGGTTTTTAATCGCTGTTGTCACCAAAAAGAATGTCTTCTGGGTCTTTGTAAAGCCTAGGGAGTGATAGGGACCCACAGGAAAGAGGAAAGCTGCATTTATCTGGTTGGCATTCCTTGATGTATGAGCTGAGACGCTCGTCGTAAGCACTTTGCTCACAGACAGAAAATAATCACTAACAGGAACTTTTCCCCTTCAGCTCATCTGAAAAAAAAATAAAAAAAAAATTAAAAAAAAGTGTGCCAAGAAAACTCCTATCCAGGGCCTCCTAGACACTTTCCCAGTGCCAGAGGATGATCCTTGAACATCTGTTGCAGCTCTGCACATGAAAGGCTCAGAGGCACTTTCGTTTGCATGTCCAGCCATCCTATCTCCAAGGGGGATGTGCTCATGGCTGACGGAGCTATCTGCAGGATGTGATTGCTCATGCTGCACCCAGGTACTTGGCAAGTGAGGGGGGTGACGACGTTCTTGGCATCACACCTGCCCCGGGTGCTCAGCCACGGGCGGGATTTCCGATTCGCTGTCTCCCTCTGCCCGGGATGAGAGCGGCTGCGAGCTCACAGCTGGAGCTGGCCGAGCCCAGCAGCTCGGGAGGAGGGGTTTTGTCTCTCCTTTCAAGGCAGAGCTGCGAAAAGACTTGCTCTCGATGGGTTTTTTCCTCACTAGGTAGACTGAAGGTGCCGATTGAACTTGGTGGTCTTTGGTCTTTGCTTCAGCTTCTGACATTTTTTAGGTGAAGCGCTCTTCTTCCCTGGGAGGGGATGGAGGTGACTTGCAGGAAGTGACACACCACCCTGGCCCCACCAAACACAGCTGGAGCTTTCCTGGTGGTTTCAGGGCAGCCCCAAAACCACCAGGGCACTGTCAGGAGCTGGGTCCAGCTGTTCTCAGCTCCTGTGGGTTTGCTTTGACTACAACACCCACCTTCACCAAAGCAGCGTCCTCGCCTCCCTGTCTGCCAGCAGGATAGCAGGTTAGATTGCTGTGAGTTTCACAACCATGATTTTATACTAAATTGGCTACAAATCACCCCAGAAGGGTCAGCTGTCCCAAATGCCTTGTGCTCCTTGCAATTTGTCCAGTCAGCACTGCTCACAGTGAGCAATGCTCTCCAGGGCAGCCCTTCCAGGTGAGTCAGGCAGGGTCTGACTCTTTGGTCGTTTGTCTGAGCTTCTATCTCTTATCTCTTATCTCTTCTACATATTTATTTCAAAGAAAGTGTTTGGATTGTTCTTAGGGCAAAGTTCAGTTCAGTCTCCTGCTCTTAGAATCACAGAATCATTAAGGTTGGAAAAGCTCACTAAGACCACTGAGTCCAACCATTACCCCAGCAGGGCCAAGTTCCCCGCTAAACCATGATCCCAAGTGCCACATCCACATGTGTTTTGAGCAATTCCAGGGATGGTGATTCCACCACTTCTCAGGGCAGCCTGACCTACGAGTGCTTGACCACCCTTCTAGTAAAGAAATTTTTTCCTAATATCCAATCTAAACCTCTCCTGGCACAGCTTGAGGCCGTTTCCTCTTTTCCTATCACTTGTTACCTGGAAGAAGAGAATGATCTGGCAGTGTGTCCGTCCTATGCTTGGATTTAAGAATTTTTACATGGTGTAAGCAAGGCAGAGACCAGCACCTGGTTTCACACAGGGCACCAGGCAAATGGCACACCAGTGACAGCTTTTGGTCACCAGTGGTAGGGGCTGGGGTTACATCTCATTACTGGGAGATAAAAAAACATTTTTTCCTTGGCCAGATGCTGATCTTTGTGGTGGTGGGACTGCCTCCTTCAGAACAAGGAGATACAGAGATGGGGCAAAACGGCATCCTAAATCTTACCAGAGCACCAATCTATCTCTCTCTC
This sequence comes from Orthonyx spaldingii, assembly GCA_013397795.1. Taxonomy (NCBI): domain Eukaryota; kingdom Metazoa; phylum Chordata; class Aves; order Passeriformes; family Orthonychidae; genus Orthonyx; species Orthonyx spaldingii. The sequence goes on along the minus strand of VZTJ01006440.1, from coordinate 967,619 downwards.
TTTCTCTCTCTCTCTCTCCCCCTCTTTTCCTCAGTCTCACCCCCTTTAATTCACCTCTTACTTTCCAATTTGCAACAGTGTGTTATTTTTGTCTCTGCAGACACAAATCCAAATCCTGATCTCATTAATGTTAGTGGCAAAACTTCCAATAACTTCAACTGCACCAGGACTTGGCTCACTGTGAAGAAAATGTTGTTGTGAAGGCAGTCTGTACTGCCACAAGGCTTCAGACTTCCATAAATCCATCAGCCCTATGAGTATTTCCATCTGCCATCCAGCATTTGGAGTTGTGTGTGTTAACAATATGAGCTAGAGAGTGAAAGTTACCAGCAAATGCATTTCTGCAACCATTTCTCCCGCCCTTATTGATGAGGCTTTTGCAGTTACTGGCAGAAGGATAAAGAATAGCTTCCAGAGCTCCGTAGTTTCTGTGTAGGCTGGGTCTTGGATGTCAGTCTGATGGACACCTTGAAAATGTTGCAGTAAGACCTAAAAAAGTTGGTTTGGTTCTAGGAAAGCTGAGTTTATTTCCCAGATCTGCCACTGACCTCCTATGTGTCCCAGAGCAAACCATTTGATCTCACTGTGCCTCAGTCCCTCTTCTACAACATTTCTAACTCCTAACCTTTGCAAACTTAAAGGCAAGCCTGTAATACATATAATAATAATAATAACATTAATAATAATAATAATAATAATAATAATAATCTGGTATATACACTGCATCACATCTCAGACACCCACATCTGGCCAGCTGCATTCTGGCAGGACTCTCACAGCTGAGCAGCACACACGGGAACCCTTTAGCTGGGAAAAAAAAAATCTTTTCCTTTCCTGGTGAATAATTTTAGGACTAGACTGGTAGCACAGCCAGAGTACAACCTGGAGGCAATTTCACTGGCGTTCTGAAATGAGTTTTATTTAAGTCCATAAATGTTTTTGAAAAGTCTGTTTTAACAGAGGCCAGAGTGCCCTGGGGTGACTCTCTTTAAAGAGCTTTGTTTGGTTAATAATGATTTGTAAATGCTGTCTGTCGGAAGTGTCGCTGCCACTATCTTGGAAAAGTCTCTGCTGGGAAACACAGGTACCTTGTGTTTGCTGAGGTGCTTTGCGTGTTTTCCTTTCCAATAACGCCTGTCAGTGCCCCGAGCCTGTGTGGCCACAGGGAAATGATGCTCTGCTGAATGGCCATGGTCTTGTGCTACATCCACACAACCATTTCTTGGGTGGCATACAGGATGTCACCATGGAGAGCAGATGGGATATGGGGACGTGAACATCTTGGGGAACTCACCAGGTCATTTCTGAGCAAGGACAACCCCTGGCAGATCCCTGCTGCAACCGCAGCAGGATGTGTTGTGGTGTGAATAAAGGACACATCTCACCTGTCAGAGAGGGGACTCAGTTCATGGCACAGAGAGGATCCTGCTGGAATGGTGAGTATTTGCCATGGGGATGCCCTGAACTGGGAGCCAAAGCCACAAATCCTGGCATTAATTGCCAGAGATTGAAATGACTGATGGTTTCCTATCTCTATATTTGTATTTAGTGGGAGGTAGGACTTTTAAGTGACCTTGGGAAATATTCAGAATTATATTTGCTGCTGCTACCTCTCCAAGCATGGACGGTGTGAAAACATGATCCCTGCTATATCTGCTAAAACCCCACAGTTCAGTTTCTCTGCAATCAGCATTTCAAGCCTATGGGTCCTTTCAGAGGATCCAGCTCCATCTTGTAGGGATCAGCAGCACTATTTCCACCCCTCAAATCACTCCAGCAGCTTCAGTTTGGATAAAATTACAGCAGCCATCAATCCAGTGCTCGTACTCCAGAGCTGACACTGATCACCACAGAGGGGAAGGAAGCAATTTTCTTCACACTTTATTACTGTGTAGCCCCATACTTACAGATCTCGGTGCTGCTCTTTGTTTTGCATCCTCGAGGAGCATCCATCACCATCCAGTGATGGAAAGGCTGACAGAAAACCAGGCTGCACAGACCACTGCGCTGCCCAGGAGGGATTCACGTGACCTCACCATGGCTGCCTACAAGCTTGGCTGATGCCAGATATCTTTTTCTAGTTGGTGGAAAGAGTGGGAAAGGCTCATGGGATGTTTCATCCCGTGCTAGGAGAGGTGTCTGAGGCAACCAGAATAAATCACCCTTCGGAGGCCCCAGCTCTGTGTTGGGTGTAGGTGGAGCCCGTACAATTCACCCCTGTGAGATTCCAAATTTCTCGATGGCTGTAATGGAGAGAGGTGTTCCTCACCTCCCCTGCCTGTGGGTGCTGTATTCCCGACCCTCTGCAGCTTTCCTCCTTCAGATGAATGAAATTCCAGAAGATTTGCTTTTGTTTAACACAAAATTGCCCCGAGCATGCTGCCTCTTAGCAGGTTGATGCAGGACACTAGAGCAATATGGATGTGCCATGATAATAATAATAAAAATTGCTGGTTTGGAAAAGGGAAATATAACAGCTGAAACTCAGCAGAACGGGCCAGTGAGAAGTCCTGTTCCAAAATGATTGTGCACTGAGATGAGGGGAAAAGGAGGGGAAGTTTTATTAATTATCGTACTTAAACCTGAGTGCAACGGCAAACATTGCTGCTTTTAAAACTTCCCAGCTGTTCCTTCCTTTGTTCTGGCGACTGCTTGGAAGTTTCAGCAGTGATAAAAGCAAGGGCTCTTAAAGCAGTTTGCAAAGTTGTAGGAGACTTTAAACAGCTGGTATGATAAAACACCCACATTTCCCCTGACAAATGTAAGCTCCACCGGTAGCTTTTAGTGCAGGGATCCGAACCAGAGCCATAAAAGAAATCAAATGGTTAAGTGTGGAGGTGAGGTCCCGGGTCTCCCCAGCTCAGTAAAGATATATCCAACCAGCCATTATCACACAGGTGCACGTATATCATTCAACATCAGACATCAAGGAAAAATAATCGCCTGGAGCGAGAGAGTAAAGTTCAATGAAAGTTTGAAAGCGTTGCACACCAGCACTCCTGGAAGGATAATCAGACACGCGCACCAAAAAAAAATTACTCCCATGCTTTTGTTTGGTTGATGAGTTTGGGTTTTCTGGCTGCATCAAATGAGATCTACAAATCCGTCTTCATTAGACTTCTTCTAAAAACAATTGTACATTTCCTGGAAGCTCATTAACAGAGGAGCACTGCCAGACTCTTATTCATAATGACCCTGATTCAACAAAGTAGTTAAACATGTGCTCTGGGACTGATGATTTATAATAGAAAGTATAAAAGGAACCCAGATTTTTTCTAAGTTGTAGAAAAAACTAAGCCCAGATTTCATTTGCATTTTTAGTGAAAATGCTGGTCAATCCCTCTTTTCTTTGATCTGATTTGTTTTAAATAATACATCCAATATCTCCCTATCTATTATTCCATCACTCAGCATAAATTCATGTTGAGCTCAAAATTCTTGATAACTCCACCTCAGCATCTACTGATTCCTCCTCTCATCTGAAATACTTCAAATACTCCAGAGGCTGGGAGGGCAGCAGCTGTTACCTGTTGAGCACAAGGATATAGAATCATGGAATGGTTTGGTTTGGAACAGGCCTCAAAGGTCATCTATTCCAACCCCCTGCCATGGACAGGGACACCTTCTACTAGACCAGTTTGCTCCAAGCCCTGTCCAACCTGGTTTTGACCAATTCCAGGGATGGGGTAGCCACAGGTTCTCCGGGAAACCTGTGCCAGGGCCTCACCACCCTCTGAGCAAAGAATTTCTTCCTAACATCTCATCTAAATCTACCCTCCTTTATCTTAAAGCCATGTAGGTATAGGTCTTTCATGTAGGTTTAGATTTATTTTTAAATAGCTTAGATATCTTTTCCTGGTGCAGTTTCCTCACCAGAACAGATTGCCTCTTCCTGGCTGAACTGTGATCCAGCTGTGGTCCTTATTCCAACCACCTCCAAGGCATCAGCATCTACTGCTGCTCTGCCCAATTTATTGCTACTTCACCCTTCCTGTTCCCACAGGATGATAGCCCCAACAGTGATTAATCCCTTACTACATCCTAAGCTCTGTACAAACATGTAGGCAGAGATTAACATCCCTCTGAGAAGCCTACAACCTAAATAGATGAAATAAATTAGGAGGTGAAATGATTTGCCAGGAGGAAAAGCTGATTTTTGGATTTGCACCTGACGGCGCCAGGTCCCGGTGCCTGGTCATTAATCCCCCGTTCCCCAGGGGAGCACGTGTGTTACCTGCTGGAAGTCCACAGCTGGAAAACCTTCCAGCTACAGCTTTCCTGTTGCAGTTCTGCTGGAGACAGATCGCTCCTTGCTTGACACATGGAGTTGTATGAAGTCTCATTACAGAAAAAGTTTTATGCTGTCGATCTTCCAAAGCGTCGTCGCTGCCAGCAGGGCACTGGCTTCAGAATGGGTGGATTGTGCTTCCAAAAGCTAATTAAAATCATTAGTGGCTCCCTCAGATCAGTTGCCAGAAGCTATCCTTCATGACAGCAGCCTCACATTCCCCTTGTCTGCTTGGGTACATTTAAGAGTTATTCTGAAGTTTATTATCTACCTTTTTAAAAATAATTCATGGTTATTTTATGGTAAGGGGAGACATCTTTAAATGATTATGTATACCCAGATAAGCAATAAAAATCACAGAGGTCAAGAAAGAGAGGGCCTGTTTTGAATGTTACAAGTGTTCTGTGTCTGCTGCTGGGTTCAAGGCCAGAACCTTTGCCAAATCCCCCGAAGTCAGATATTTTTGCACTCTCTGCCTGTTACAAATGGAAGCCACAAAGCTGCTCAATGGGAAGGGGATGGAAAGATGAAAGGGGAATTCTCAACCAGAAAATAGTCATGAGACCATGTCACCATTTAGGATTTCTTGTTCTTTGCCCTGAATTTCTATTCCCCTTATCCTCCACCATTCGCAGGTTTGTATCCTTTGGAAATGGATAGAAACAGGAGTTTCATGCAAGCAAGTCTATGTCTATTTGTAATATGGATAAAAACTTTGATCAGGATTTATACTGCTTACCTGAATACCAAATCAGGTAATTTGTAGAGTAGAGCTGCATTTAGTAGTAGAGCTGCATTAAGTTCTTGGACCAAGAAAGATGATTCAGTTCACTGAATACAGGCTGTGACCCTCAATAAATCAAAATAATACTGCTCTGCTCTCAACCCTTTCTTGTCCTGTGTGTTTCAAGTATATTTTATTCACCTTGCCCAGTTGGTACAGTGGATTCTCCAGGTGCTGACACAAGGCATTTCCAGATTTGTAAGCCACGTTACACCTGCAAAATGCTGGCTGACAGCTGTGAGACGTGCATTTGCTCCAGCTCTGCTCAGAGCTGCTGGCTACAGCCATTAGTATAGAACAGTTTTGAGCTGAGGCAATGTAGATTTAGATTTAGATATTAGGAAGAAATTTTGTACTGTGAGGGCAGTGAGGCCCTGGCACAGGTTGCCCAAAGGAGGTGCAGATGTCCTATCCCTGGAAGTGTTCAAAGCCAGGTTGGATGGGTCTTTAAGCAACCTGACCTTGTGGAAGGTGTCCCTGCCCATGGCAAGGGATGGAAATGGATGATCTTTAAGGTCCCTTCCAACCCAAATCATTCCATGATTTTGGCAGGAAAACTGAGTGTCTAAAATGAAGGATCTGGGGCTACTGTGAGCAGTTTTTGTGTGGCAGATTGCTTTCATGGACATGGAAACTCATGTTAGAAACATGGTTCTAATAATTAAATTCATTTGGATATTTTATGTAGAGTGTCAGTTTAGCTTTGTAATAATAAATTCCAGTTTTTCTTCTGTTTGCAGCAATTTAACTCTTACTGGAAGAATAATTTCTGTTCTACTTCTTCTTCCCACTCACTGATTAGCTCTAGTACCATCCATTAAATGGATTTATCCACCTATATAGTTTTTGAAAAGCACAGGATCACCTGTAATGATCCCATTGCATCTCTGCTCAGGGCTGGCAGTGATTCCAGCACAGCAAAGAGCAGCTATGAGTGGTTTTGGCCAAAAAAGAAGATGGAAAGAATGTTCTTTGTGACTGTCTCCTATAGTGAGCATCTTCCATGGTGATGAAAGGTCCTGGTCCACTTCCTGCCTCTCCCACCTGGAAAGGCAACATAACAAGAACATCATTCCCTGGCTTTGGCTGTGTTGCTGCTCAGTCGAGATTTGCTAAAATTCACTGAAATAACCATTTAAACTCAAATATGAACAAAAATTTCTGCAAGTCTGATTCTTGCCATGCAGAAAGGCTGTAGCTGTGGCAGCTGAGCCACTCTGCTTAGTGACAGCCACCTCTGCAGCCATCGTGGAGGGAAGCAGCAATCCAGCCACATTCATCAGTTCACAGTGAATGACCACAGTTGCTCTGTGCATCCCTCACCTAACGACAGGCTGCTTTCAAAAGTTTTACAGCTTTTTTTGTTTTGCCTTTTTTTTTTTTGGTAGTAGGAAGCATCCTTCCAGTGAACATAAGACCATTTGATGTTACAATAAACCATTCTGCTGGCTCAAATCAAAGATGAGGCACCGAGGTGTTGTAAAAATCTTTGAGTCAACGAAAGACAGCTGGTTGAATCATTTCCCAGATTTTCATATGACTCATAAATTTGTTACATAGTGAGGAAATTCCCTGAAAGCTTCTTGGCAGGCACCACCAGTCTGACCAGTAGCTAAGAAACACATAACCTTCCAGTTATAGGGAGGGAGTGGTGTGGGGAGGAAAGAAAGAACATTCTGCCTTCAGGTTTGAGCCTGGGGTCAGTTGGAAATGCATTTCTGTCACCAAAGCCGCAATCCTTCTGCACAAAGGGACAGGACACTGAAGTGACAGCTCTGGGTTGTTTTGACAATGTCCAGAAGAGTCTTGTCTCCTTCTCACTCTCCTTCCACCCCACTGCACTCATGCACAGAAACACACATGTCCAGACTCCACAGCAGTGACCTGCTGGTGCAGATACCTGAATCAGTCAAATATGTGAAATTAGACCTTATCCATGTTAACCAAGAACCATAAATTCATAGAATGGTCTGGGTTGATGTGACTTGAAATATCATCTTGTTCCAACCCTCTGCCATGGGCAGGGATCCCTTCCACTATCCCAGGTTGCTCCAAGCCCCGGCCTTGAACACTTCCAGGGATGGGGCAGCCACAGCTTCTCTGGGCACCCTGTGCCAGGGCCTCACCATCCTCTGAGGGCTAATGAAGCACTGCAACATCACAGGCAGCCCAAATCCTGTCTTATTTGGGCATCTAACTAATGACAAAATTTGAGATGTTTCTGCCACCATGATCTACATTTCTTTGGGTCATTAATGGGGAGCAACTTAGACAACTTCTAGAGGGAAAAGTCTGTCTACTGTGAGCAGGTAGGCTGAGTACTTGTGTTCCCCACAAAACCTTCAAAGCTGTGTTTGGTTTTTTTACTCTCACCACTGATTGTATGTGGACAGAAAGATCTTCCTTCGAGGGAACCAATTAATCAGACACCTAAAGTCTCGCACAGAGTGGGGCACAGTGACATGGACCCCAAATTAGGCTGTATGAGCAAACACTAGTGATCATCGGCCAAGATCTTGCCTGGCACCTCAGAGACCTTTAGAGCCTGGAGCTGTCTCCATTACCCCAGCAAAATGGAACTTATCCACAAAACACCTCCAGCTTCAGATGTTGCTAGTGCAGAAAACTGCACCTGAATTTCTCAGTGATCCCTTCTTTGTGGCCAGAGGAAACGAAGATCAAGTCTCTATCATCCCAATCTATTGAAGCTCCATGTGACCTCAGGTACCTTGCAGATAACCTCACAACCCTGTGATACATAAGGAGCAAACCCAGGGCACACTCTTGAAAGCTGGGGTGTAGCATCATTAGTAACTCTGTAGTAAAACTCAACAATGCAGCATTTGGTCATTCTGTTGGATCTCTGAGCTCTGCACCTCATTATCTTTTGAGGAACTTCCAAGGCATCTACAGGGTCTGTGCACCTCTCAGGTTGTAGCAGAGAAGCTGAGGTACGTTGGGGTGTTGGCAGACAGGTCAACTCAGGGTTTTCCTGGTCACTGGTACCAAGCTCACAAACCCACAAACCCACAAACCCACAAACCACAAGGAGTAATTGACTCCAATATGTTGGGCTGGGTGATGGAAGTGAGACTGTCCAGGTTAGGGAGTGTGAAGATGATGGGGACCACCTTGCAGAGACTTGGGGACCACCAGAGAGGTTTAGGCTCCTCTTTGGGGCCCGTCAGTGCCGATATTTTAACCAGTGCTTAAGCAGAAGCTGTGTGACCTGGCAATTCGCCCCACAGAGTTTGCACACATTTAATTAATTCATCAGGAAATTCAACAGCCGTGGACAATCATGGATAAAAGTCCCACTGAAGTCCCAGTGCGTGAGCACACACAGGCCCAGGCACATCTAACGGAACGCGGCTCCCGGCTCCCCAAATCCCGCTGTGCTTAAAATGGCCAAAGGAAACACAAATGACATTTTGTTTCTTCCCCGTGAAAAACACTTGCAAAACCCTGACCGGCAAGAATGGATTGCATTTCAGGGACTTGTTTATTCATCCGAAGCTCAAAAGATTTAAGAGTTTAAATAAAACGTCTGAATGAGGCTCCGTGTATGTGAGGCTCTGAAATGCTCTTTTTCAGAGACAGACGCCTGACGCCTTGGAGGAGCTCCTCGGTGGCAGAGAGGGGTTTAGCGGCTTCAGTCGGCTGCAATTAAAGCTGATCAGGGCTTCGAACTGGTTGACAACACAGAAAATCCTGCCCAGTTCAGCCCTCTAAAATGCCTCCCGGTGTCATATATTTGTCGCAGCTTTAGCTTCAAACTGCAGCATGAAATATACAGCCCATCGCCAGGTTAGGGGTAAAAGTGTTCCTGGGAATTCAGAAACTTTACCAAACCGTTACTCTGACTGCTTTCCGGATTAGACCCCTTTTTTTTTTTTTCTTTCTCTCTTTCTTTTGGTTGCTTTAATTTACTAGAGGAAGCAAAGGCAAATAGTTTAATCATAACCATCCCTGGGGGCAATTTAGAATCATTTTCTCATTAGTGCCTATAATATGCAGTATAAGTAATGTTCAATCAGATGGTGGCTACAAAGGCCTGTGCAGACAGTGAAATGAAATGCACTCCAAAGCCAGGAACAGCTGAATGAGAATAATCTTGTCTTTTTGTATCCTTCTCTTTTAATGCTGGGTGAATAGGATTTCTCCCCCCTCCACTCCTTTATTCTCTTTCTGGTTTTGGGGGATGAATCAAACTTTCTCCTAAACAGTAAAATCAAGTTATAGAAGTGGAGAGATTCCAAGACTATTGAGGCTCCAGGGAGTTCAGTCCCAGACAGTCAAAGGCAGGAAGTATTTGAAGAGGGAGAAGAAAATAAAAACATGAGGGAGCAGGAAATACGTGCTCCATAAAGATGACTTAAGTGGGAGACGTGTCACACATCCATAAGGAGGGTCCAGCTGGGGTACCTGAGGGAATTTTGGGAGAGACAGTAACTTCAAAGGCTTCTTCTTCCCCAAAAGATGTTCAGCCTGTGATGCAATTACCCCCCGTCCCCAATTTCATCATACCACCTCGTGTGGGTTAGGATTGAAATTGGGTCATGGAAAAGACTCCAATTAAAAAACAAGATGTGAAGATTCAAAATGATGGGGCAGGAAGCTCTTGCACCATCTCTCCTGCCAAAGCTGGCTCACATGGGATTACACCCCAATATGTAGGTGGGTAAATAAGCAGAAGTAAAATGCTCCTAACTTGGATGGCCACCAGCTCAGTGGTTGCCCTCTTGCTCCTGTTGGGTGGGATGAGCTGCTCAGTGACAGCTACACCACATAACTGGGACCTCATGGACCATCCTGATCATGATGGGGAACCCAAAAAGCACTGCCTGTGATTCCAGCACAAGCTGGGAGCTGAGGAAGGGAAATGTTTTCCTCTTCCCAGGGAAAAAGTCAGTAGGACCCTTAGTTGTGTTCCTCTCTGTATTTGTCAGTAGGCCCTTGGCATGCTCAGGGTGGTACCTGCTGGCTTTGATGGGCCCTGTCTGGGAGAAGGGCAAATTCTGGGATTTCCTGCTTTCCAGTTGGCCCAGGGTGATGACTGGGATTGAATATTGTCTCTTGGATAGCTAAGTCTCTACATTAAAAAAAATGTAGTGGCTTCACTGGCCTGTTTTTTATAGGTTGGAAGAGACACTGGTGGTGCTCCCAGCATCCATGGAGATCAAAGGTATGAAATTGGACTCCACAGCAAGGGGTTTTGCAGATCGTTTTTCATGATCATTCAATGAGGGTTTGAACCTCCCAAGTTTCACTTAATTCTTCATAACTGAATAAAACCAAAAATTCAAAGTGAAACTCAACCCAGAAATCCACGTTCAGCTTGGTTTTGGATGGAAACCAAAGGAAATCATTTAATCCCAACATGGTTTCTACCAGAAGCTCTGCTTTGGTCTGGGTTTGGTTGAAGCTCAGCTATTGCTTCCCTTTGCTGAACAGTTCATGTAAACTATGGGATAAGAAGAAACAAATTCAGGAAATACTTGTGTATTTTCCTTTAACAGTTCAAAAATATCTCCTGAATTCTATCAAACACATCAGCTCCATGAAACTCCAGATAATACATCAGTCCAAACTCTCTGTAAATTAAAAAGAAGATAAATTTGTCACTGTTTATCTTCAACACAAATACAGATACCCCAGCACTAGAAGAACTTTGATACGTAGCCTGCATTTTTTTCCCCTAGGTGGGAAAAAAAGACAGCTTCAGAAAAGAGTATTTGATTTGATAAACAAAAATGAAAGTCTTAATTAATGCTGTAAACATGCTTTCCTCTCACTTTTGCAAAGTCTGAAGAAAGGAAAAATGTCACATTTACTGCTACAAGAGACTTGGAGGATTTTTTTCCCCAAGATCTCAAAAATGATGGTGTTATACAAATGTCCTATTGGGCAACAGACCTAGAGTAATTAAGGACAAGCCTAATTATTGTCTTATCTCATGGATCATGGCAAGAAAAATTCTATTACATAGGAATATGGCAGGACTGTTCAGATAGTACGTGAATAGTGAGTAATGTGTATGGAAAATGGATGTTTCTTATTTTAGTATGTGTTTGGGTAAGTCCCACGAGAGACTGTCACAAGCAGCAAGTTGACAAGACAGGGTTGTCTGGCTCATATCCTCTTGACCATGAGAACATGGAGCTTCATAGGAAGGGACAAGAAACCATAATTTACGCTTATGGGATGAGCAGTTTTTTAGTTCAGCCAACAATTAGGTGCAGCCTGAACTCAGAGGATGAAGTACTTGCTCCTTCAGGCTCACAGATGAATTGGGGTCTGTAGATCTGGATTATTCAAGGCCAGGTTGGACGGGGCTTGGAACAATCTGATTTACTGGAAGGTGTTCCCACCCACGGCAGGGGTTGGAATGAGATGATCTTTAAGGTCCCTTCAACCCCAAACCATTTTGTGATTCTGTGATACTACTGTGAACTGGTATTCCCCGTAGGCATTCTGGGTGGCAAAAATACTTGTTTACAGAGTTTGGGGTATGATTGCTACTCCACAGGGAATGCTGGGCATCTGCAAACTGTGTGCTTGGCAAACTCTCACCCCGGAGGTGTTTCGTGGAAATTCCACTCGCTGGCTTTTTGGTTGTTTCTCCACAAATTCCTCGTTAATATATTCTTCGCTAATAAATCTTTTCATTGCTCAACCAGCTCTGCAGAAAACAAAAGTACTGTCAGGGCAGTGTCTGATTGCAACATTTCTTTCTACAGAAATAATTATCATCCAATAAAGATGGAAGGAGCTTGGCAGAGTAAAATCCTCCACTGGGATTGGATCCTCTTGAAAAGACTCAAATTAATTTTGCTGTTGCCATGATTTTATTAGATCTTGTTTCACATGTGGCTGAGCTTCAAAACAGAGATTTATATCTGTGCAGCTAACCTGTGTAAGAGCACTTGTAGCTCCTTTTAACTTTTTTTAATACATTGAATGCAGTACATAAGCATATTTTAAAGCATGTAAAAAAGCCAACTTAAGGAAAATATTTAAAATACTGACTCAGACACATGATGTTTTTGTGCTTCTCTTCTTACACTGTCTGCAAAAACATAATGTGTTTTGGCCAGGCCATTGTCAGAACAGACAGAGATTAATTACTGCAGCCATTTGTTCTGTTACAGAAAAGATAAAAATAACTCATGAGTCATGACAACAGTGAACACTGTGGAGCCAAATCCTGCATCCCATTTGCCATTTTCCAGCTTCAGCACAGAATAAGAGATGTGGTTTTGAGAAATGACCTGACACTATCTTTAGTCCCTCTGTGGTGCTTGCACAGCCGGGGAAGCCAATGCCTGGCACTGCCTTTAGGGACACACGGACGTGATTCAGGGCAGGGTGTCCTGCTGCAGGCTGTGGAAGTGGAGCGTTGCTGGATGGAGCTGGGGAGGGTTTGTGTACATCAGCAGACACAGCTGCAGGGCAGAGACACAACCTCAGCACTGCTGAGGCCACACCTCGAATCCTGGGTCCAGTTTTGGGCCCCTCATGACAAGAAAGACATTGAAGTGTTGGAGCGTGGCCAGGAAAGGGAACGGAGCTGGGGAAGGGGCTGGAGCACCAGGAGCAGCTGAGGGAGCTGGGAAAGGGGCTCAGCCTGGAGAAAAGGAGGCTCAGGGGGGACCTTCTGGCTCTGCACAACTCCCTGACAGGAGAGGCAGCCAGGTGGGGGTCCCTGCTCCCAGGGAACAAGGGACAGGACAAGAGGAAATGGACTCAAGTTGCATCACGGGAGGTTTAGATTAGACATTTGGGAAAATTTCTCCATAGAAAGGGTGGTCAGACGCTGGAACAGGCTGCCCCTGCTGATGGTGTAGCCACCATCCCTGGGAATGTTCAGAAATGGTGTGGATGTGGCACTTATGGACAGGGTTTAGTGGTGAACATGATTGTGCTGCTGGGTTGATGGTTGGACTTGATGATCTCAGAGGTCTTTTCCAACCTTAATGATTCTCAGATTCTATAAAATCCACAGGATGTGCTATAGCAAGCATGCAATACATAAACATGACACACATGTGTCACCAGTGTGCTGGAGCCAGGGTCTGTGTTGTGTGTTCCCTTTGCACCATGGATTCCTAAGCTTTCCTCAGATGTTAGCAGGGACCAGGGAAAATCTTTGACACAGTTATCATCCTGGGAGAACCAATTTAATAAGGTCATGGACATACTCCAGGCAAGAGACAGGGATAGGTGTGGTTTAGTTTCCTGGCACAGATCATAGAATCATAGAATATCCTGAGTTGGAAGGGGCCCACAAGGATCTTTGAGTCCAGCTGTTGTCCCTGCACAGGATAAACCCAACAATCCCATCCTGTGCCTGAGAGCGTTGTCCAAATGCTCCTTGAGCTCTGTCAGGTCTGGTGCTGTGCCCACTGCCCTGGGAAGCCTGTTCCAGTGCCCAGCCACCCTCTGGGTGAAGAACCTTTTCCTAATGCCCAACCTAAACCTTCCCTGACAAGATTTCAGGCCACTCCCTTGGGTCCTGTCACTGTCACCACAGAGAAGAGATCAGTGCCTGCCCCTCCTCTTCCCCTCACAGGGAAGTTGTAACTGCAGTGAGGTCTCCCCTCAGTCTCCTCTTCCCAGGGCTGAACAGACCAAGTGACCTCAGCTGCTCCAGACATGGCCATGCCCTGCACAGAGCTCCCTGTGACCTCAGAGGAGCAGCCAGCAAGCAAGGAGCAACTCTGGACTCCACACCCAGGCCTGAGGACTGCTCAGACACTTTTCATTTAACGGTGACTGGATGTAATAAACAAAGACAAATCCAACTGGAATCTCCCAACCTCTGCCTTGAAATGGTCCTGTCTGCCTGGCCTGGGAAGGGGTGAAGAGCAGTTGAGTCCCTTGTTGCTACAGTGCAAAATTGGGCAGCTCCTGGTCCAGGCACTGCTCAGCAGCAGAGAGTTATGATGATGATGATGATGATGATGATGATGATGATTCTTTTCCAACTGTGCCTGTCTCTTCCCTTGTTTTTTATTGGGCCAAGTTCTGTGTTGAGGAGTTTGAGCCAGAGATGGCCAAAGACCAAATACATCACCTGAGTCCCATCATCTCTGGGAGTGTGGTGATGCCAGACAGAAGGCATCTGAGGTCAGCCCTGCATGTGTTACACGAGCAGAGAAGCATCAGGACTCACTTTTTATTATTTTGTTTTAGCTTTGCTGGCACACGTCTTGCGTGTCAGGTCGTTCCTTCACACATGCACATGTGTGCACTTCATTACAGCTCCTTGTCTCCCTCCCTTCCTCCGCCTTGCCCCGCTTCCCTGCAGTATCCTCCTTCCACCCTGGGGCTTGGAAGCTGCGCTCAGCCTCTGCAGGAAAACTGCTTCCAGCTGTGTGCTGCGACAGGCTCTCAGCCGCTGTGCAGCTGTTCTCGGGCTCCTGCTCCCTAAACCGAGGGGGTGGCTGGGGAAAGGCTGATCTGTGCTGCTGATTGCCTTCTGAAGCAGTTGCCTGATCTGGGTTTGAAGCCCACCCTGTGCCTGAGAGCATTGTCCAAATGCTCCTTGAGCTCTGGCAGACTTGGTGCTGTGACCATTTCCCTGGGGAGTCTGTTGGGTGCCTCTGTTCGGTGTGTGTTCCTCTGGGTGAGGAATCTTCTCCTGACATCCAACCCAAACCTCCCCTGACACAACTTCAGACCATTCCCTCGGGTCCTCTCACTGGCCACCAGTGAGGAGATCAGTGCCTGCCCCTCCTCTTCCTCTCCTGAGGAAGATGTAAACCACTGTCCTCATAGGTAGGAAGGTGCCTCCCCCACAGAGCTGACGTCTCTCGACCTCTCCTGGCCACACCACTATTTGTGGCCACTTTTTGCTTGGTGCTTCCAAGGACATGTGTCTGCCTGGCTCGAGTTCCTGCGTGAACCCTTGTCCCTCTGGCTGATTCAGCAGTTTTTTTCAATTTCAGTCACAGCCGCATGGGCTTGGCCGCGCTCCTCGTTCCTGCTGGAAGAAGCAGAGGCAGGCAGACGTTTGTGCATTCTCTGGTGATGCACAACCCACGTCCTGTGGTCACCGGGTAACTGTAAAATTAAATCAGATCCTTGCTGTTAACCAAAAGGCATCTGCAATGAAAGGAAGTTAAATACAGAGCTGGAGGGGTTGTTTTCCTGCTAACAACACATTACAGGACCTGCTAGGAAATCAAATTCACTGTTCTACCCTCGCCCACATGATTAAGTTCACCCCCAGCTTAATGTGATTTAGGATTAGGTGGGATATTTTATATTGATTGTAGGTTCAAGAAGCCCTTTTTATTGTTCCCTGGACTTTGGTAACATTGCCATTATTAAGAATGACAGAACCAAATGGCCTCAAGTTGCAACAGATGAGGTTTAGATTAGACATTTGGAAAAATTTCTTCATAGAAAGGGAGATCAGACACTGGAACAGGCTGCCTAGGAAAGTGGTGGAGTCACCATCCCTGCAAGTGTTCAAAAATTGTGTGGATGTGGCACTTAGGGACATAGTTTAATGATGAACAGGATTGTGGTGCTGAGTTGATGGTTGGACTTTATGATCTTAGAGGTTTTTCCAACCTTAAAAATTCTATGATTCTCTAAAATCCACAGGATGTCCTAGAGGAAGCATGCAATACATAAAATACAATTTTTTCCCTGCTGTATAATCCTTCCATGAGGCAGAGAATGGCCAGCTACTCCCACCTTCCTATCTAGGGACCGGGCAGGCAGATAGAGCCAAAAAATTCTGCCTTCACCAAATTTTGGGTATTTTCCAGGCAACACAGCAATGCTGGGTGGTTGATCCCTGGGACTGGCAAAAGTGTGATCGAAGGTCTGGACCTTCCAGTCCAGGACAGGGAGGAAGGTTTGGCATCTCCCCCATAAAGGCACTTTGTCATAGTGAAATGACACAATTGTGTGACCAAACATCTGCTACAAACGAGGACAGAAACTGCTCAGGGCCCTCTAAAGCAACGACCAACCATTTGTTATGTGGGGTGAAAACACCCCAAGGGTGTTCCCACTGAAATGCTGTTCCTGGTTTTGTCTTGTTTTCCTCTAAACTTGAAGCAAGATGCCCAGCACTGTCTCTTTTCAACTAAAGCACCAGGAAAATCAGGAACAAAAATCCTCGAGGTCACTGTTGGAGCCAGGATGAGCTACGGATGTAGAAGCAGCAGTTTGAAGGGAGAATATCTTTGAGTAAACCAGCTGGAACAGGGAGGTGAGTTTCAGAGTTCAGGACTTTGTAAATATCTGTGTTCTCCACCTATCTGGTCTGATGAAAGACCCTACCTCTTCCCAGACCCTTGGAGGTGCTTGGCAGGAGCACAGATCAAGGAGGGATAAGCCTGTTCTGTGCTAGAGATTGATTTGGTTGAGTCAGAATTAAGAAAAAGAAGTGGGGGGACACAATCTAAGGAATAATTTAACTTCTATTTATAGTTATTTTATGGTCTGCCATGGAGCTTAATTAATGTGGTCAGTAAACTCACTCTTTTTTTAAGACCTGGTTACAGTGATGGTCCTGCCCCAGCCCTAAGATAATTCATGAATAATTATAGATAAGAGAGAGAGAGCTTTGAAATCAATGTTTTACACAAGAGCCAGATATTACAAATATCAATGCAATAATTAGGTTTTTAAAAAATAAATATATCATAGAGTTGAATTACTCCAGGGGTGCCTTTGTGTCTGAGGTTCAACCAGTTGATTCTTTTAATCAGAATTAGTTCTGGAATAGATTTTGCTGGCTATGGAGCTAAAAACGTAATCCTGGCTGGCTCATTCAGCTTTAGTAAGCATTCATGACTATTTTTCAAAAGAGGATCTCTTTCTTCTCCTGACAGAAGGGGTCATCAAATACAGACAGGAGAGGAGAGGAAAGGATATCTCAGCTCCGTTGAAGCTGAAGCCAAATCTCCCATTGAATTCACTGGGGCCACAGCCTCACCTAAGCTGCATCACACACTCAGAAATGCTACTGGCCTGCTAATTACACAAAACAGAGCCCACATTTCTGTCCTGGAAGAGGAGATGGAGCGGGAGGAGTAGAGGGGACCCTAACACACACGTTTGTCTGACCCTGTGAGGCATTTACCAGTAGCATGTACTTGGCAGAAGATCTGATGCATGAACTGAATAAATAATTAAATCGTCTGTGTTTCCTTGCATCGCAATTCGTAAATGCTTTTGATGCACATAAATGATCCTAAAAGACGTCCTTGCATTTCCTTTGAGGAGTCCTTGAGGAATCCAAACACATCAGCACCACGGCTGTAACTTGGAAACCTGAAAGTCATCGAATGAGGCAGACCCTGTCTAATCTGATCTGTGAAAAGCGTTTGAGTTGAAAGCAAGACTTTTCTAACGCTGACACTAAGGCATCTGTCCATAAGGTACAGTAAACCCAGACAACACCCCCCAACAACTGGCAAACAGTCAAACCCACTATGAGTAATCACACCAGCAGCAGAAGTGATGCTCTAAGACGCTGCTCATACCCACTTCTTTACCTTTTCACCTACTGTGTGCATCACAGTCACGCCTGAGGCAGCAGGAATTGGTTAAAGCCACCTCATTTAAATACAGAAACAAGCTAATGAGGCTTGCTGGAGGGGAGATGACTCACATAAGGGCCTGCATGCAACCAAAAAAGTGAAGCTCCTCTTTTTTTATGCACTGCTACTCCCCTTTGCCTCAAAATTGTTAAAGTCTCAAAAGTGCTTAGTGTGGAACTTTTAAAGGGTGAGACAGTTGTGTGTACTTAGGGAGGTACAGGGCTGCATTGCCTCAGATATGTGTCAAACGTGTCTTTTGAAGTCTTTTCGGGGTCTGATCTCACTCCTAATGTCAGTGCAAGTCTTCAAGACCAGCAGAACCAGGTATTTCTTGCAGTAAAGGTAGAAGCTGGAGCCCTGGAGAGGCCGAGAGCACAGGTCTGGAATCGGTTACAGGGACACTTTGCCTTTAGATGAGTGTCTGGCTGTTTTTCAACGTGCATTGCACTCAGCTAGGAAAATGGGGGAAATGCTATTTGATACTCACTTCTCAGTCCTGCTGGGGAGACAGGTGTTGCTTTGAACCCGCATTATGGAAGATAACTGCAAACTGGATTCCAGAGATGAATGTGAGGCAGATTAAGTCCAGACCACAATAATCTCTCTTCTCCAGCAGCATCACTGACCGAGGATACTGAAGGCAAGCCAAAGTTCACACACTGGTTTATGATACTGTTAGCAAGTTTGCAGCCAAAACAAAAGTTCAGACATGGGTTTTGATGCATTTTATTTAGAAATCTATGTTCAGGCCATGATGACAAAAACCAATGAATCTCCAGCGTTTTCATCAGGGGCGCAGCTCCAGCTGAGTCTGTCAGAGGACTTAATTGTGGGCAGTTACCTCATGTCAGCTACCGGCCTTGGAGCAGCCCATGGTTCACACTCACTTCAGGCAGACAATGAAGTGCGACATCCTCTGACAGAAGCAATCACAGAACCATTAAGGTCAGAAAAGACCTCTACGATCATCAAGTCCAAGCATTAACCCAGCACTGCCGAGCCCAACACTAAACCACGTTTCTAAGCACCACATCTCCGTGGCTTTTGAACACTTTCAGGGGTGGCGGCTGCACCACTTCCCTGTGCAGCCTGTTCCAGTGCCTGACCACCCTTTCAATGAAGAAATTTTTTCTAATATCCAATTTAGCCCTCCTTGGTGTAATTTGAGGCCATTTCCTCTTGCCCTATCATTGGTTACCAGGGAGCAGAGCCTGTGACCCCCAGGTGCACCTTCCTGTCAGGGAGTTGGGGAGAGTGAGGAGGTCCTCCCTGAGCCTCCTTTTCTCCAGCCTGAACCCCCCCAGTTCCCTCAGCTGCTCCTGGTGCTCCAGATCCTTCCCCAGCTTCATTGCCCCTCTTTGGGTGCACTATTCTGCCCCACTTCCACCTTCACTTGCACTTCCTACCTGGAAACGTGGCCCAACTCATGTCTGCTCTGTACAGGGGATTTGACAATCGAGCTGGATTAAGAATATTTTAACCCAAATGTGTTGCCCCAATGTTTGTCCCAGCAAACAAAGGTGCAAAAGCCAAACAAGCAGCAACAGGCAAAGACAAGATGCTCCTGTTGGCACTGGAAGTCTCTTTCTAAGGCAGCCAGAGAACTCTGGTGTGCCTTGGCCCTTGCTGGCTGCAGTGACGAATTACAGAGTTCCACGGTGCTGCTTTCTCTGGAGATTTGCCACGTTTGGAAGCGCTGGCTCCAGCTCTGTTGGATTTCTCACAGGGAATCTCCTGTGCCTTTGAGGAGTCTCCCCCTCACCTCGAGCTCATGATCTCTGTTATCTGCCAGGTATGGATGAGACACCCAGCTGTTATAATTTAGTCCCCTTGGCTTTCCCAGGTACCAGAATTCAACTCAATTGAAGTAAGTGACAGCCTTATCAACTCCACGGACTTTGAAGTAGGCTCCAGCTGTGGGATTGATCCAATATGTAAATGCCAAGTCTGATTCCAGGAAGGGAGGGAAATCATCAGCTGAAATTATTTAAAGGCTTGCAGATATATCTTGGCATGCTGAATGGAAATGGAGGAATTTCTTGGGGAGAATGTTAAATAATTCTCAAAATAATTGTTAACACACACAGCACCACCCCCATCCCACCTCTGCCAGTCAGGTTAGAGTTTGCCCACTGCAGTGAAGTGTTCATGGGTTTGCACTGTTTATGGTTATTATTGTTCTTAGAAAGAAAGATCAAATCAGTGGCCAGCTTCAGAAATTTAAAATAAAAATTTGGTGTCAAGGTGTGCTGGTCACTCTTGTGTCCACCACACATCTGCATTCAGCTACAAAGCAATTTAGAAAGAGACTCAGGGAGCGTTGTTGAGGACATAAACTGGGCCTAAGCCCAAGAAACAGATCTGGCAAGCCCACGCTCCATCATCACGTGAGGCTGGAAGCACTGACAGATACCAGCATCCAAATTTGGTTGGACAGATTTCCTAAGCACTCCAGTTTAAGATCCCACACCTGAATGATCTTGGGGTGTTCCAGCCAGGCTCTGCTGCTCCATTCACATCCCTCTGGAACCAACAAATGCACAGAGCAGCCTGTGTGAAGTTTTTGGGGTTATTTCAGCAGATCAGGGCAGGTACAAAGCTTAAGCAGGGCACAGCCAAGCTGAAAGTAAGGCAAGAGACTTTTATTAGTTTTCTTTCATTACTGAGACAGAAACTTCAGGAGAAAAACTCTGACTAAAGACAGGGAAAGCTGAACGTGGGTAAGTGTTATGTGAACAAACTGTACTGCAGGAAACACTGAGCAAACCTCCTGCAGGTACTCCTCAAATACAACCACCTCGTACCTGCTGCTTTGCACACCACAAAGGCTTCCCTGCTGCAATTAATGACTGGTTAATTGCATGCATTTCAGGAAAGAAAAGTCTTTTGTGACCGATCAGTCCTAAATTTGTCATTAATAAGGCAGTGTTTGAATACCTTTCTAGCTCCAAAGCTGTCAAAAGTGCAGAACACATCAAAGAGGCTCTGCTGCAGCCCTAAAAAGAAAGGAAACAATTGTAGTTGTGGTATTGGTAAACCTACAAGGGTTTCTCTGTTAATATCTCCAGCTACCACACAACCACAAGAACTGACATGATATGCCATGATTTTTCCTTTTAGGTATAACCATCCAAGCTAAAATATCCCACATGCTACAAGCTTGATGCTTAATACTTTGTTCCAGATGTGTTCTGGCTTAGTTAAATATTTAACACATTTCTAGAAGAATGTAGTCTGTAATTGCATTAATACTTCAGAAGAATGATGTCCTGGTGAGTTAAAGGGAAAGATATTCCAAGGCTGGCTGTGTCCCTACTCCTGCCAGTGATCAGAACTCAGCCAGGTTACATTTAAAAAAATCAGATAATCATTGATCTCCATGGATGGCATAGACAGAGCTACACAGGCACAAGCCTGACAGTGTTCCCCAGTAACATTCCCAAGACCTCAGCAAAGTGGCACTGTAATCTGGCAAAATTCCATACAGCAAAATCCCCACTTAAATTTCAAATATATCCAAGGAAAATTGCATGATGCATGTTAGTGGATGTATTTAATTGCTGAATTTTGTGGTGTTAACAAAAGTTTTGCCATTTTTCCCTGTGCCTTTCCACAAGCCACACCTCAAAAGACCCAAAGTGTAGGAGCTGGAAGTAAAATGGATCCCTGAAGAAGTGACAAACACTTCCACAAAAGTATTTTTATTTTTAGAAAAATCTGATTTTGATAGAAATCTCTAGTGAGAAGCCTGACTTTGGCAAATGCTTGTATTAAAAGCATTAGGAATAGCTGACAAAATTTTAAGCAGTAACACCTAACCCAAGTGGTGACAAAAACTCAGCGTGAGTTGGGTGGTGAGATCCCACCTGCAGAGCTGCCTCCAGCCCTGAGGGCCAAAACAAGAAGGACATGGAACAGCTGGAGCAGGTCCAGAGGAGGCCACGACGTTGCTCCAGGGACAGGAGCACCTCCCCTATGGGGACGGGCTGGGAGAACTGGGGCTGCTCAGCCTGGAGCTTCTGACACCCCATAGTGACCTTCAGTATCCAGAGGGGCCCTGCAGGGAAGCTGGAGAGGGACCCTTTGTCAGGAACCAGTGGCAGGAGCAGGGGGAATGGCTTCAGACTGAGAATAGGTTTAGATTTGGTATTAGGGAGAAATTCTTCCCTGTGAGGGTGGTGAGGGCCTGGCACAGGTTGCCCAGAGAAGCTGTGGCTGCCCCTGGATCCCTGGAAATGTCCAAGGCCAGGTTGGACAGGGCTTGGAGCAACCTGGGATAGTGGAAGGTGTCCCTGCCCATGGCAGGGGGTGGAATGAGAGGATCTGTAAGGTTCCTCCCAACCCAAACCATTCTGTGGTTTTAAGCACAGTCTGACTTAAACAGTAGTACTCAGGTGAAGATTTTGGATGAAATTTGGGAAATTCAAAGAATAGGCAATAGTGCATTCCTGCCTTTCTGTAATTCCATCCTTACCCTTCAGGACAAAGCAATGAGACAACGAAATCCTGTTGAGATGTGGTGAAAGCAGAGGGGCAAAACAGGGAGCTTCTTTCTCATCCCACACCACAGATAACAAAGCAGATGATTTACAAAAATTAATACTTAGAAAATTTAACAGCACATTTTCTGCTGAAATCCATGGTTCCATCAGGCCATGCTGGGTGTCTTTATAAAACTTACCCCTACCCTGGCTCCAGGAGGGGGAGATTAAGCCAGTGTGACCATTAGAGCACCTTGATAAAGCTGGGAGTGTTTATTCACATGCACAGAGAAGAGTTAGGAATATGGTGTTTATTACCTGGACATCAATTATCCTGCACAGGTAATTCCTATTACAAATTAGTCATGGAAAATAAAGGCAGCAGGAGGGGCAAGGGAAGAGCAGAGAGGAGGGCTGGGCTATGTGAAGATTCAATTTTAGTTAAAAGACAAGACATTATTACTTCATTGGTTTTTAACATTCCAGGTTTATTCAAAAGACATTATTCTGTATCTTACAGGTCTTAAGACTGATAAAACACTGGGAATAAGGTGATAACCCTAGCAAATGAAGACATGGCTAAAATCACACCAGAGTGATTTTTCTTTTTTTCCAATAAAATTTTGGACATTTCAATCCCATTTTTAACACTGGCCAGAGCTATTCATACCTAGAGCATTTGGAATAGTCCACTGAAGGAACAAAGCTTGACAAGATGCAAACAGCAGACTACACTTGATTTCTGCAACTGCTGGCAAAAGCTGCTGGAGAAGTATCTGCACACTTTAAAAATGTTACATCAGTGACAGATGGAATTTTGTGCTTTAATACTTTGCTTGAAAAGTCTCTTTATCCAACATGAAGTCAGCAAATCTCTGCTGGAGCTCCTTTTCTCTCTCCTGCTGTCGCTGTACATCTTCCTTCAGACACTGTAAGGAAAACATCATTAAGCAACCATCAGTTTTCCACCAGTCACACCCATGAAGATCATTACCAGAGGTTGTATTTTAGTTCCTTGAGAGGAAGAGCTCAGAACTGAGACAGGACAATGCTAAAATGACTTATTTTAAATATAAATGTAAAAAACCCAGTTGATGTAAATATCAAGAATCACAGCAAATGTCAGGTATCTCACCCGGTTTTGTATCTCACCCAGCAGCTAAGATCACATGCTTCAAAAGGAAAGATTTCAAACTGGAACCTTGCCATTTACTAAAACCAGGTGCTATTAGCAGCTATCAAGTGATTTAATATGTTTTTACTGTTATCTTTCACTAAATCAATGAATCACTTCTGAGTTTGTAGACACATCTATCAGCATTTCTACACCATCTTCACAAAATCAGTTTTAAGAACTCAGGTATTTTATCTTTTTTATAGCAAGTGGTTGAGAATATCTAGGCCTCAATGGAAGCCTCTCTTCTGGAGGACAAATACATTACAATAAAAATTGTGCTCGGGTGAAAACTTATTCCTTGCAAAGAAAGGCTGGCTCTGGTTCAAACCTAGGACTGAGTCTTGGTTAAGGATTGTCTTGTTAGTTGAATAAAAGGAGAATATCCTGGAGATCCTTAAACTAAGAAAAGTGGTTCCAAGGCAGTGATTTCAGACATATACCAGCACTTAGTCCACTGACTTTTAAGGAAGAAGGAGGTTTTAGACAAGTGTTACGTTTACTCTAAGTTCTAATAGTAATTAAAACCAAAACAAACCAAATTAAGAGAGAAATAGAACTTCTGCTGATACCCATTGCAGAAGACTTATAAAATAAACCACACAAGGAAATAAAAAAACCCCAGAGTTAAAGAAAACACTGCCAGATGAGTTCCAGCCTCTAACATGTGTATCACAGAATCTTTGAGACTGGAGTAAATGGCAGCTGAATCTGGTAACAGCCAAAAGCATCATTGTAAAAGAACACGAAAAACTTGATACCAGCTGAGGCTGTAAAGCTCAAAGCTCATGCCTTGTAAAAACATCTTTTCCACGAGGTGCCTGTGAGTGACCTCAGGTGTTGGATTTTGGAATCTCACCTCCAGTCTCCGAGGGATGGCAGCATCCTCGTGTTTCTTGAGCTCCTCGAAGGTGCGCAGCTCCAGGTGGGCCTGCTCGATCTGGTCCCACAGATCATTCAGCTGCTTGATCAGCCCCATTGCCCGGGACTGGTAACCACCAAGGAGGATCTTCAGCTTCTTCTCCATCTTGGCAGCCCTCTTGGCTTCAGTGGTCATGTGGCCTCTGTTGATCTGCCAGGAGGAACCCAAGAGTTGTTTTAGTTACCCAGAACTCAAAAATCAAGAGGAAAAAACCAAAAAAGTAGTAAAAATACATCTGTGGAATTGTGTTGAGTTGATCAAGTTCTTTGATTTCTATTCAAAAAATCATACTGCACATTTTGTAACAACCTAGACTTCTGGATTAAAACCTTTACAATAGACATAAAGCATCTCTAAAACCATAATCCAGACAAAATCCATAAACAGACAAGTGACACAAATTACAACATTCTGCCAACTGGGACACAATGCCAATAATTGAAGATATTTGTGTTAACATGCTATAAATGTTATATAAAACATTTATAAATAGCAAAGGTAACAGAAGCCTTTGTGTATTTTTACACATGGGACAAAATTAAAAGCATGAAACAGCCATCAGAATTTTCAAAGCCTGGAAGAAGGCATCAAAGACATCTTTAACACTGAATCCCAGTCACTAATGGCCTAAACACAAAGATTAGATTACATTAAATACTTGAAAGAAATCCTTCCCTGTGAGGGTGGTGAGGCCCTGGCACAGGTTGCCCAGAGAAGCTGTGGCTGCCCCATCCCTGGAAGAGTTCAAGTTCAGGTTGGACAGGTGCAGTCTGGAGCAGTCTGACATAGTAGAAGGTGTCCCTGCCCATGGCAGGGGGTGGAATGGGATGATCTTTATGGTCCCTTCCAGCCCAGGCCATTCTATGATCCCATGAAACCAAGAAAGAACACAGGCCTCCAGCACTGAGCACAACTGTGGAGAGGTGCAGCAGCTCACATCCCTAAACAGGGGCATAAGGTTCCTTATTGAGGCTCTTGCCATGATACTTCTTTCCTTAAATAAAAAAAAAAAAAAAAAACAAACCCAAACCAGAATTTTTTCTAGAAAGGATTGTGTGAACAATTCCAAGCTCAAGAAAAAAGGAATAAAACTTTTCAGATTTTGATGTTTGCCACAGTTAATGATACAGTAGTGCAGGAGATGAAGAAAAACACTCAAGTTTCTCAAGTGTTAAAATATAAAAGACTAACTCAGAACCACAGTGTCTGAATCACCAACCATTGCCTTGTTTCCTAAAAAATCAAAGCTTTGCTGGTGAACATTCCCACATACAAAGAAATTACCAATGATCAACCAAAACCAGCAGCTTTTCACTGCTAGTTACCCAATACATCATCTCTTACCAACGAAATGAACTCCTCTGGTAAGGAACTACTGAAGAGGGATCTGCCCTTCACAGTCATAACTACAGTCAGCCAGACACCCTCAGCCATCACAGTCTTAAACCCCAAGCTACTGCAAAGTGCATTTCATCAACCTTCCAGCCCTCCAACTGTACTGAAGTACCCTCTGTTACACAGCTGCAGGTTTCTGCAATGTGCCCTCCTACTCCTTAACAATTTATTCACTCATTTAGAACAGTTTTAGTTGGTGGTGCAGAGATAAACAAAGTGAATGGTCAAGGGAGCAAACTGTCAATGGGTGAGTGAAAGAGAAATTTGACTTTCTGAGCTGTCCAGTTTGCTCCTGGGGAGAGAGATGCAGACTGCTGTGCTTTTCAAACTCTGTTTGCAATGCAGACTTTAAGCTATGCCCAAGGTGCTTTAAGCATACAGAAAGGCGCCTCTTTTTCAATATTTATATAAATCTAGAGAAAATTAAATAAATAGATTAGGGATTTGTGAGGATACTCTCTGATGGAAAAGTATGAAAGCTTTAAATGTCTTCGCTGGTAAATAATATGCTATTACTGCAACAACAAATACAGCTGTGCGGTCAACGAACTATTTTCCAATTACTGTTTCTTGGATGAAAAATATGTGTTGAAGGCCACTGACATTTAGAGATCATAGAATAGATGGATACACAGGCAAACAGAATTTTGGTTGCAACAGAGGCCGAATGTAACAAAGATCACTTGTCCATGTTGCTCCCAGCATTACAGACAATGGAGAGTATGGCTGGTGTGAAATGGAACTCCCATCACAATGTCACTCTTCAGAGCAGGCCAAGAAAGACCATTTAGAGAAGTTCCACTGTTCTGCCATCCTGAGTGCAGATTTTATTCTTTGCTGTGAGGGTGGTGAGGCCCTGGCATAGGTTCCCAGAGAAGCTGTGGCTGTCGCACCCCTGGAAGTGTTCAAGGCCAGGTTGGATGGGGCTTGGAACAACCTGGGATAGTGGAAGGTGTCCCTGCCCATGGCAGGGGGTTGGAACGAGATGAACTTGAAGATCCCTTCAGGCCAAACCATCTCTCAGTAACCTAATTTTCTAATAAAATGTTAAACACTGAATACCTGAGGACATAGTTACCAGCACTATCCCCACCATACTGGATCAGGGCACTGTGGTCACAAGCCCTGATTTATCCCCATGTTCCAAGCAGCACCAGCAGCAATGGCAGTTCTGGGTTGGTCTCACACTTTTACACTCTTCACTTGGGATTCACTTTGCTTGGCTTTGGACATCAACATCTGAGCTTGTCACAGGAGGTCTTTCTGTCAGCAGGAGAGAAACAACTCCAGGGCATGGCTCACCTGATCCAGGGTCTCAGGACACAACTGAACACCCCACTGAAGGGCTCTTCACTGACAGTGATGGGAGCACAAACTGCTTGTTCACACACTGCTATCCAAGACCAGGTAGATCAATCCCACCCTAAGTGTGTATTGTCTTAAGGTATTAGATATAAAGTATTTTTAAATCTAAAGTCTTTAACAAAGCCAGTTCAAGCCTAATACTTATTACAGTGTCAGACCCTGATTATTTAAGCACTCTTGAAATTTTCAGACAATGAGAATTGGACTTCAAATTTCTGACTTGGTCTGGACACTGGACTCTTAACTGCTAGAGCTCTTTAGGTTATATGCTGCTATATTGCTTTTCTACTCAGCTCATTGTCCATCATGCATTATGATAGGCCTCACTGCTGTAAAAAGAAAAAAATAAGAAAAAGAAAAGAAAAAAGCCTCCCAAGTATCTCAAACCAGAAATAACAGCCCTTTCTTCCTTCTCTGCTTATGGAGAAATGTGAACACTCACCACCTTTTCCCCTCCCTCCCAACTACAAAATTTTAGGACCTACTACAAAAAGGTCAAAAGGAGGTCTCAGCTTTTGTAACAAATACTATTTATTAAAAATTGCTGACTGCTGCATTAGTGCCAACAACTGCATATAATTTCAGTTCAAGCTTCATAAAATTTTAAGGCTCAGATACCAAGCTAAAAATTCCAAGCAGTTATGAAGAGGTGTGTTTAAACAGTAGTCTACATTATTTGCTTAAAGCAAAGAAATAGATTTGAGTAAAATCTGACAACCATTTCCCCCTGAACCCAACAGAAAGAGTAAAGACATTTGAAAGATTTCTCCCCTTATTTATTTTGTACTGCTCCTTGGCCAGCTTTGGTTCTGCTGACTTTTATACCAGCTACAGCAAAATGAGAACAGCATGTACAGACACAGGGTAAGATGATATATGATGTTAAGGCAAGTGTGAGAGCCTCATCCCATCCCAAATCTCTGATGTAAAAGCCTTCCCTCATGACTCGTAAAGCAGTGTTCAGTTTTCAGTACTGCACTAGAGAACCAAGGAAGAGAAACCAAAACAAGCAGCAGACAAAAGAGCCAAAAGAGCAACAGACATAACCAGAGGTTTATAAAACATGATCTAGAAAATAGAGACTGACTGGAAAACCAAGGGTTTTTTGGTTTGCTTTTCCTCTGCCTAACAAAAATAGAGAAAAAGAAGAAAGACACAACACCCTGCTTTAAATACCACAAAGTTCATTATGAAAATTAATCTGTTCTTATGGCCACTGAGAAAGGAAGAGGGACTTAAATTAGGGAAGAAAATTTTAGATAGTTTGTAAGGTTTAACTAAGGACAGCAAAGGACAAGGAAGACTCCTTATGAGAACAAACATCCACTGGGAAAGATTTAAAACTGACCCTGAGGAAGGAAGAGCTCAAGTGCCTTAAAAACTGCATTTTCAAAGTTCTCATCTCACCAGGTCTGCTGAGGACACCCCTCCTCAGTGCCAAGGGCTTTTTCCCTGTACTGACTGGTCTGTTTTCCTTCCCTTAAATGTGGAGTTTCTGGTAATCCCTGAACAGCATTAAGCTCTCTTGTCTTTTAATTGATCTTCCTAATCATGCTGGCTGGATTAAACAAACATGGAAGAAAAACTGCTGCACGTTCGGAGCAGAGCCACAGTCAAAGCAAACCAAACCTGTTCCGTGACCTCGGAGAATCAACATCACCACAAAGCTGCCTCGCTTGTGCAGGGAAATCCTCTGCCAGCTTCAGCCACGCCGGCTGAGCAGGGTACTCTTGGAACACACACTGGGCTACTCTAAACCTTACTGTAACTTCCTTCCTCACCTCAGACCCACACGTGGCCCTCCCCTATCCAGTTCTGCTGGCAGGAGATGGAATCACTTAATTGGAATGGCAGATTTGTGAGCTTGGCTGGTGCTGGCTCAGCTGCAGTGGCTGGGGTGAGCACAGCTCGACAGCAGCTTCTGCTCCAGGCCAGGCATTGCCAACCACCCCAGGGACAACGAGGACCCCAACACCACAGAATCCTCTGGCCATGCTGGGCTCATCTGCCTTTACAAGATTATGGTGCACTCAACAAAGGCACGTTTTAAAAAAAAAAAAAAGTCATTAATTTCACTACTTCAAAATACTTTTTCAGTTCCAAGCTCTTGGACAGAATTCTCCATTTTTTGGCTTGAAACATTAGAGTTTAACCAGGTAAAACTCTCTGTAGAGCCTCACCTTAGTTACCCCTAAGTCAGTAAAAGATAACAGTCAACTCTGCTGGAAACTGAGGCTTGGAGTCAGTATCACACCAAAACTGCAGTGAACAATATGGCCTCAATCTATTAAACAACATCAGCTCAGCTCATTGACTGAAACCACTTCATGGGCTTGACACAACTTCACATTTCTGCTGTGACACAGCTCACAGAATCAGAGAATGGGCTGAGCTGGGCTGGAAGGGATCTGAAAGATCTCATTCCAACTCTCCAGCCACGGGCAGGGACACCTTGCACTAGACCAGGTTCTCCAAGCCTAAATCCAAGCCCACTCTGGCCTTGAACACCTCACCTCCAGTAAGGTGCTTTACTCAATGTATGAGGGAGAATGAGGATCATGATGAAAAGGTGCTGGTCAGGATCAGAGCAGGCAAAGAGGGACTGAGCATGTAGCTGTTAAGACATGAAAAAGCAGAAGTTAATTCTAATTGACTGGGATCACACAAAGATTTGTATGGAAAGATTCACTTACAAAAAATCCTCAATTTAAGGTACTGCTTGTAAGCAACTACAACTTCACAGCTAAAAATAGACCAAATGTTCAGAGCTTGCATGGCAATATAAAGCTTCCTTTTCCCAATTTAATAGGCAAGCCCCAGATAAACTCCTATATGCACTTTGTCATGTAGATCATGTACCATTATGACTTTCTGATATCTGCAGAACACTATTCTCTCTACTCACAGCCAAGTCTAACAACCCAAGAGCATGCTCCCCCTGAAGTATATTCCAGAAATTGTAATGACTTGTCTTCAAATGTTACGAGTTGGTGTGACTGTTGAGTAAAGACAATACAGGGTATATGAAAAGCAAGTGTTCCTACAGGGGTTCACAGCAGCCAACTACCTAGAACTGGAATAATCTGAAAAGTTACTAAATTAGCAGTCACTGCTGATCTACAGCCACGACATTAAAGTTCACTTTGAAGATTTTTATTTGGGAACTGCTTCTAAGACCAGCAGCATTATGAGTGATACCCACATATGCTCTCTACAAAGAAAGGAGGTTGATACTGAGGTGGGTGTCAGTCTCTTCTCCCAGGTAACAAGTGACAGGATGGGAGGAAATTGCTTCAAATTGCATCAGGGGTGGTTTACATTGGATATTAGGAAAAAAAAAATTGTTATGGAAAGGGTTGCCAAGCATTGGAACAGGCTGCACAGGGAAGTGGTGAAGTCACCATCCCTGTAAGTGTTCAAAAATGTCTGGATATGGCACTTAAGGACACAGTTTAAAGGTGAACAAGGTGGTGGTAGTAGGGTTGATAGGTGGACTTGGTGATCTTAGAGGTCTTTTCCAAATTTAATGATTCACAATCCTATCTCAATCACAGCAGAAACACACCTAGAAGAGCACAGTTTATGATGAAAAACTAGTAATTTACTTTTACTAAACTTCTTGGGAAACTCTCTACCACTCACTGGGAAAGAAAAACCTTGCATTAAGATCACAGAAAGCAACACCCACCTGAGGCCAAGAGCTTTGATTACCCATAAGCAAACCCAGGTTCCTGCTGTGTCTGGTGAGGTCCCAGGGCAATCACCTTCAAACACTGCCCTGCACACCCAGAGTGCCTGCACTGGCCTCTTCCAGAGCCTGACAATCTTGTGGAAGCTCAGGCAAAAGGAGCTGGCAAAGAGCCTGGTTCCCTCTCAATCCCAGCAGAAGTCCCATGGTGATCCTGCAGCAGCCAGTTCTGAACAGTGAGGGTGTGCAAAGGCCTTGGCAATGAGAGCTTTGTGAATCACGAACTTTATTTCTAAGCACACCAAGCTACCAGATCCTGAAGAGCCCTGATAACCCTCTGCTGTGATCCTCTGGTGCCAACTACATTCCCAACAGACCTTATTAAAAAAAGTGCATTCCACAAATGCAAGACATTAGCACAAAATAAAATATGCAACCATAAAAGCAATGCTACTCAGGATTTTCACCATATTTTACTTTTGTGAGTAATTTCTCTATTCCTAGTCCTATATAATCTTTTATTTTCTCCAGGTGCTTTCTTAGTAGCAGCACACCTGAAAATGCAAAAGAAACTGCAAACTTTAGACTACAAAGAAACTATAAACTACAAAGAAATTAAAATAAAACTTCTGATAACCTAAGTGATACACCCTGCAGCAGAGTGTACCACATAACCTATAAAACTCCAGCTAAGCAAGTTGTTTTTAATCTGAATTAATTCAGAGGACTTGGGCTGCAATCAAAAGCAAAAATCAACACTTTGGTAAATCACCACCTTGATGTATCTTGGATACTGCAAAGAATAGATAATTTACTATATTTTGCATATACAGTGTATCTTGAACTTTTCCCCTGTAGGCTTCCAACAGTGTTTATAATTTAGTAATCAACTGAAATGATAATGTTAACTACCACAGTTTTAATATAAGTATTTGGATTCTGCAAGCCACCTTTATTAACTATCTTTAAAGGAAAAATGAAGATGGTAGGAAGTTTCTATGTTGTGAACTACAAAGGGAAGCAACTAGTTTGTTAAATAGATGCCTTTACTATCTCATTTCATCTTTTAATGTTCCTAGTTTAACATATGTTAGTAGGAATGCTTTTCTTTATAAATATATTGTTTGAAAGAGAAGGGAGCAAAAGGTATTGCAGAGAACTGCAGCAATTACTGAACACAACTGCAAGCATGAGAAAACTCCAAATTCTGAAATCACTTGCTCTGCAGTGTAGCCTAGCCTTGGAAAAATATTCTGGATTTCTAGAAGCTACTGGAGATATCAAAAAATTCCACAAATCTAAGGTGTACCACAGAGACATACTGAGGTCACAGGGATTCACTTACATGGAGCTGAAACTCCCCATCTGTAATGCAAGAAAGTTCACATACAAATCTTGTAACACTCTTAAACCACATGATGTAACACATCCAAAGAGTCCAAAACCCTCAAAACAAAGAAGTGAAAAGTATTACTGATACACAGCAGTACACTCCAACACCAGAATTGCTGCTGAGCTGTGCATTACTGATGATGCCTGGACAGGATACCCAGCCAAACAGAAGCTCTCCACAAAGGGCCCACTTTGCCTCCTCAAGTTCCTCAGTAACAGCACGAATCTGTTTGTGATATCAGCATCCATTTGAGAAAGATAAATGTCATGTCAGCATAGGCTGCCACGACTAAACCACTGAGGCAGTGAGAACAGGACAATTAGAGAAGATGACTGTGGTGTCCACGCCCTCAATCCAGCCAGGAATCTCCGAGCGACAAAGACAGACTCAGAAACAGTTTGATTTTTTTGCACAGGATCTGCAGGGTGTCAGCAGTCCCATATGGAAGTATTAGACAGTGACTTCCCCATGTACAGCTGTGCCAAATATCACTGCACTCTTATGGTTTTTTTTCCCTAATGATCGTAATGGACTATAAAGGGGAAGAAGCAGCCCCCTAAACTGACCAACATCAGCTGCTGTCGCTTGCAAACTCTGTTTTACAGTTTCTGCTCTTCTCAAATAAAGAGTACAAGCAAGTGTCTTGGGGTACTGAAAGCTGAGCTAATATTCCTGTTTTTCATTAAGCTCGTCTGATACTTTCCATTAGAATATCTATTTCAACTGATATTGCTTTCAGACAATTTTCCTTGGAAAAACATTAAAATGAAGGTGGGTTTTGTCATTGCTGAGAATGGGTTAGGGAAAAGAAATCTGTGCTTTTTTATTGCATATTCATTTGTTCATTAAACTGTTATGCTTTTTATTTATTGTTTAAAAAACTATTCAGCAGGTGACCTATGCTTAAAAAACCTGTATATGTATATCTTGCTTTTAGGAAGGGCCTTTTAGGGTCAGACCACAGAGCTGCACTAAACTGCATTTTGCACACACTTGGGAGAGATTTTCAGGTCAAATTTGACTTTGCACAGAGTCCACCTGCACTCAACAACAGTGAGTTGTGAGAGGCAGCACAGTGCTCACTGCACCTGCAGCCACGGGGCTCTGCTGGCCCCAGTGCCTGGCTGGGCTGGGGGTGGTGTTTTGGAACACAGGAAAACGGCGGAGCAGGACTGTGTGTGGAAGTGCACCAAGGCATCAACCTCGTCCAGCAGCACTCTGAGCTCCCACTGGATGTAGTTACATGAGCCAGAGTCTCATGACTGCAGTGACTGATCACAGATACAGAATGGGTCAGGTTGGAAGGGACCACAGTGGCTCATCTGGTTCCACCTCCCTGCTCAAGCAGAGCCATCCCAGAGCACATGGCACAGGACTGTGTCCAGACAGTTCTGGAATATCCCCAGTGAGGGAGACTCCACACCCTCTCTGGGCCATCTGTTCAGGGTTCGGTCACTGCACAGTGAAAAAGTTCTTCCTCCTGTCCAGGTGGAACTTGCTGGGCTCAGTCCCTGCCCGTTCCTCTGGTGCCATTGCTGGGCCCCCGGAGCAGAGCCTGGGCCCTGCCCTGAGCCCTCCCTGCAGACAGGGACACACAGGGATGAGGGCCCCTCCCAGCATTTCCTCTGAGGCTGAACAGCCCCAGCTCCCTCAGCCTTTCCTGGGCAGGGAGATGCTCCAGTGCCTCCATCATCTTTGTCACCCAGCACTGGACCCACTCCAGGAGCTCCATGTTTTTCTTGTCCCAAGGAGCCCAGAACTGGACACAGCACTCCAAATGTCTCACAGGGCTGAGCAGAGGGGCAGGATCACCTTCCTCAGCCTGATGGGACACAGCTAACTGGATTTTTTTAAGTGTCTTTCACAGAGTCCCATGCAACATAAGCAGCAAATAAAACCCTTTTTTTCTTTTTTTTTTGGCAAGACCTCTGATTCACATTTTGCTTCCTGGGTGACTGTCTTGTGACTGCAGAGCAAAGAGCACTTAGAACAAACATCCATGAGTTTGATGAATGATAAACTTAACCTTACTTTGCTTCAGTATCCTTAATAAGCATTCCACCACCAAC
This sequence comes from Orthonyx spaldingii, assembly GCA_013397795.1. Lineage (NCBI taxonomy): Eukaryota > Metazoa > Chordata > Aves > Passeriformes > Orthonychidae > Orthonyx > Orthonyx spaldingii. The sequence goes on along the minus strand of VZTJ01006440.1, from coordinate 933,494 downwards.
TACTCATTCAAGCATTGGGAAGAGAAGGACAGAAATCAACAGCACAAGCCCACACAGAAGTAACCAATTCAGATTGCAGAAACTGTGCACAGGATAAAGGCACAGGGCCACACACCAAACAATTAAGAGAAAACAAAATATTCAAGAGCTACTCATTAAGCAAGTACCATCCACCCCGTGCAGCAAATGAGTCTGTGGAAAAACCAGGCTGCAATCATGAAATTAAAGACTGCCTCAAAAAGCGTATGCATAGGCAAATTAAGGCTGTTCGTGCATTCCCTAACTTGGATTGTTTGACTTTGCAACTTTAATAACGCCCTTCTAATGTCGTTTTGGGCCTAAGATATTTAAATTTCAAAAGCATTTGTACACAAATTAGGTGCAGCCCTCCGCCTGCTGGCGCGCTGCCATGCAGGGCCAGGCTGCTGCTGAGCTCCCGCACGGGTTTGGGAAGGCAGAGCGAGCGGGAGCCGTCAGGCAGCGCTGGGCAGGGCAATGGTGCTCTCTGCCGGGTGAGCAGCGGCACGACAGCGGCTCTGCAGCTCACACCAAACCCCTGCCAGCGCAGGTGAACTGCTCCCGACCCCACAGCTCGGCCGACAACTGCGGGGTCTGTACCTGGACAGCGCTCTTGACTGACAGACTGTACCAAACACACACCCACGCTGTATTTCATGGGTATGAATCGAGTGAAAATTCAGCCTTTCTGGCCTCTCTCATGTTGTTTCTGGGGTAGCAGCTGTTTGGGGAGGTTTCCTTCTAGCAACAGTAGCTATGTTGATGTTAAATACAGAAAAACTTTTTTTGTGAAGTTTCCTTTTACCACGGAAAAAAATAATCTGATGCCTGCATAATTTAGGGAGAGTTTTAGGCTAAAACAGTATTTTAGAAAACACTGAATGACTTACTGCAAGTCAGAACAAACATGTTCTCTGAGAAGAAACCATTTCAGACCAGCTTGTATGGTATCGTGAACATCGGCTGTTTTGGGGTTTTTGTATGGATTTTTTGTTTGGGTGAAAATCTAGAGAGGTGACTGTGCAAGGGAAATCAGTGCCAAAGGGTCTGATAAAATGGAAGGGGAGCACAAACATCCATTGTTCTCTTATTTGCAGGGAATCACTAGAATTGGCAGAAGATGCCAGTCTGGCAGGAATTCAGGACTACTGAAACCTTCATGTATGTAACAGTCAGTCAGAAACCAAATCTTAAGTTGGAAAGAGAACTTGAGAAGAGCTTTGGGACACAGGTGGTTTTTTTGAACATCTTTCTCTGAAGTTTCCCCTCATACTGGCCACAATCAAAGACAGAGTACAAAATGAGAAAGATCTGATCCATTCACTGCAGAGATCAGGAAAACAACAGAAGATCCACATGCAATTAACAGCAGAACCTGACCTTCTCTCCAGTTGAGAATGAAGTGGATGAGCTGTGTCACAGCTAACAGTGCAACTGCACAGAGAGAAACTGTGTGAGGGAATACTCTGTGTGGGGTACTTCAAGGAGGAAGATGAGAGAAGGTGATTTAAGCACCTCAAGAATATCTGTGAACTCCCTAGGAAACTTCCTGAACAACCAACCTTTCTAAAGGAATCCCTTCAAAAGACCTGACTGAACTCCTACAGAGAAAAAAAAAAAACAAAACCAAAACAAAACACAAGGAAACTCAAAATAAACGAGGTGCAAAAGGCAGAAAAAAGTGACACCAACCTCGAGTCTCTTTTCAAGTGACTCTATCCTGTCTTTTTTGCTGGCCAGGTTGGCCCTTGTGTAGCGGCTCTGTCCAGGCAGGTACAACACTTGGCTGTAACATTCTTCCCACACCTGGTTATAAGCTTCACTTGACAGCTCTCCATGCCCCATTCCTTGCTTTACCACCTCCATCTCTTGTGCCAGTAGATCCTGTGCCTGTTGGAAAGGATGAGAGAAACTGCAGTTACACCTGACAGGATACAAGAAAACTCGTCCTCTTTTCAAACCTTCAGTGTGCAATTCATGGGGGCAGCTTTTCTCTTCATACTCAAAGCTCACCATCAGGTTAAGCTAACTATGAAATCGAACACAGATGCTGTGGATTATAAATGAAACCCAGGCTAGAAGGCTCCTCATAGCACAGCTATCCCTCATTTTATATAATTTGGCCAAACCTGACATCGCTCTGCCGTGGTTAATGAAAGCTGTGGCACAGCGAGATACTTCAGCTTGCTGCAGAAGAAGAACAGAGATAAAAGCAGGGACCTTGAGGGGAGGGAGAACTGTACAGACAGAAGCAGCTGTTCTATGAAACAAAAATCACTTTTCATTTCCTTTTGCTTGCCCTTCTCCACACAACCTGGAAAGTCAAGCCGAAACATTCCCGGGTGAGCTGCGTAAGCTCTGCTGCAGGAAATACAACTCTGGCTGTAACTAACATGTTCTGTGGCTGAAGAACTGCTGAGATATGAGCACTCTGCTGCTTCCAGTTTAGTTCACAAAGAACTGAAAAGATTCTTGTTGTTCTCACAACTCTTAATATTTCTGACAAAGAGCCTGGCTTGCAAAACGACACAGGCACCCAGGTTCTTCCGATTTTATTAGTAACTAAAAAACTAAAATATCTTTGCCAATCTGGACTTCACTGGTTCTAAGAGCACATTCATGTCCTCTTTCAACAGGATTTACAGGTGTAGCACGAATTTCCCTATCAGCAGTAGATATCTTACTGCAAGCAGATGTTCTGTTTTGTAACTACACACTGACCAGGTAGAAATTCAGGTATCACCAGATTAGATGATTCCACAGATACTGGGGAAAGGAAAATTAATTACTTGTCCTTGATGGTCAAGACAGATAAAATAGGAGTAACCCAACCACACCTGACAAAACTAAATCTTATAAATTTCAATTAGCCTCTATTAGTACACTGTGAGGAACTACTTGAGGCTATTTAGTTGTGGCACGAGAGGTGTTCCCCAGCTCCAGGAGCTCAGCACACTGTGCCCAGCACCACTGCTAATCCTTCCCAAAGGAGAACTACACATCAGGAAAAGAAAGGAGTATTTAATGAAGGGGTTTTAGGAGGAAGATGTTCTAAAAACAAATGAAGTAAAGCAAAATACACAAGCCCCAGATGAGATCACAGAGATAGGAAAATTTCCTGGTTTGAACTGGATTTAAGACAAAGAGGGAATATTGTGCTGAATGTTAGAGAGCAAGCAGGAGCAAGGATGTAAAAAAACTTCTACCCATCAGTCAGGAGACAAAACTTCCAGGGATTCTGAAAACAGTTTCCAGACAAAAACTACTGGACCATGTAATAGTCTCTAAGGGAAGTGATAGCAAACCTGATTCTCGCTGCACTTCAAAACAACCAGAGAAAGAACCTGGAGAACATTCCTAAGGGAACAATCTGACACTGGCAGGGCAGTGAAATTCATGATCTAACTGTATTTTCCATCTTTAACTTCTCCTGGTAAGAAATCTTGAAGTATAACTTTTCATTTAACAGTAAATTGGAAGTACACACTGTTCAATGTTTCTCCTTTAAGGTTCTCTATTCACTGGTCAGATATAGTCAAGGACATGGATTTTAAATCTGCTTGTGTACCTTCAGAGTCACCTTAAAGGAATATGGGATTTAGGTGTAGAGATAAAACAGGTATTGTCAGAGGACAAGTCTAGAGAGACAGACAACTTGGTGACTGGGATTTTGTCCTTTTCACTCATTTCTATTCCTGTAGGTATTTAGTAGGTCAAAGGTTACTGGCACAGCATCACAGGTGAAGCTCTTTGAAAGAGCTAAACCACAGAAGTGCCCATCTGTCACTTGGCAGCAAAAGGCAACATCTGTAGCTGCTTAAATAAATGAACACCCTGACCTGGAACCCTGGTCCAAGGCTGCTGTTTAACTTGGGATTACAATGCAAAACAGGACACAGAGCCCAGGCCGCCCACTCAGTGCCTGTTCAGCACTTCTGGAGCAGGTGTGGTGTCAGATCAGCTGCCACAGCCCAGCAGAGTCTGCACCCAGCACAGCTCTCCTGGATCCAGCTAGACAAGCACAATTAAACAACTTGATTTGCTGTTCCATGTGACAAGCTGACTACCACTGTCCTATTTAGTCTGCACTGCTTTGAAGAAAATGCTGCATAATTCTGGATTAATGAAATTCAGAGGTAGAAGATGGGTGTCACACCTGGGTAAAGCCTCAGTGATTTAACAACAATTTCCAGAAACAGCAAAGTAGAATTTGGTAACTGTTGAGGTATTATTGCTCTTAGCCTTACTTAAAATGATAAGCAACCACAACACATTCAAATCTGTATACAAGTGACAAGATGAATGGGCAAATACAGCATCCTCATCATTCTGCTGAGTGCCCAGATTAACATCAGCTCACAGAAAGGAGAATGTGCACTTAAATCATTCTTACTTATTAACTTATCCTTAATACTTGGCAGTGCTGGGTTAATGATCAAACCTGATTATCTTAGAGGTTTTTTCCAACCTCAACAATTCTAGCATTACAGATCTTCATACAACTCTCTGGAGACCTCCCAGCTGAACTCTGTGCAGGCTTGGATCCACCTTTTGTCCCCAAGATTGTAGAACCATGCCATAAGGGGAATTTAGGTCTCCTTAGGCCACACAATTCTCACCTTCTTGAGATCCTCTTTGGAGAACTTCTCATAAGGATTTTGTTCCAAGTAAGCCATGTGCTCTGCATTGTTGCTTCCAAATCCTGGGCCTTTCCCTTTCTTACCAGTAAACTGTTCTCCAAATGGATGGTGTAAAAGATCAAAGTGAAGCATGGTGATCATCTCTTTCTTTATGAGCTCTTCACTTTTCTGCAAGTCTGTTAGAGGTGGTTCCACATTCAAGGGTCTCAGTATTGTTTCATTAACCTGCCCAGGAATAAAAAAAGTTTGTAAATATCACATACACTAAAGATCACATTAAAACCATGTATTTCCACTCAAGTATGAATGTTATGTATCAGCTGAACCCTGCAGAGCAGGTGCCAAAATCCCTCGTGGTGTGACACACATGCAGCAATCTCAACATTTGTGCAGATGAAATCCCTCAGGACAACTTTCCTGGGGAAGTTTCCCATAACACTGAAATCAGCACACTCAAATAAAGATTTCACTCTCTCATGATCTCCTTAGACTGTATTTCCTCCTAATGTGGTTAAAGCCTTCATTTTAATTTTTTTTTTCTTTAACAGTGAATTTTGTTTCCACTTACTTCTGAGGGCCGTGGCAGATTCTTCTGCACAGCTTTGTGCATTCTCTTCAGTTCCTTGGCACGCTCTGCTTCTCGGAGAGCCTAAACAAACAAACCAAGTGTTACTCCAGCCCCTGTAACACAATCAGATGCTGCCCAGAAATGTTTGTGATATAAAAAGCTGATTGATTATTGCAGTAAAGATTCCTTCAAATATAAAGACTTCATGTTACTAAGCCAGAGCTAAATAATGTGATGACAACATAATTTACTGCCTCTAAAGTGAATGGGAAGAGCACAGCAGACTAAGAGGAGAGATCTTAAAAGGCATTTCCAGCCAAATTCTCCTTCAGTCTCAACTCCAGAAAGATTTCATTCATGTTGCTCCACATCACATGTGACAATTGCTCTAACTCTCCAGACATCAAATCCACCAGGAAAAGAAAGACTCTTAAGTTAGCAACCATGACTCTATTTGTCATCTTCAGTGACTTAAAGTATGTATTTCACTAAAACAATACTTTGTGAAAGTGCACAAACATGAGAGTTCTCTTTACAATACACTTTCAAGCAATAAATAACATGAAAAGCCAGTATTGTCAGGAACTCCAGGAACACTGACCAAGATCTTCCATGTTCTAATCCCAGCACATCACATCTTCACTTGAAGGCAGGATGCTCTTCTCTTGTATCATGGTACCACTCAAATTCTTTCCTCTATTCTAAACACATACATTACTTGTATTTATTCACACTTTTTATTAGGGTGTGTATGCACAAGACATATATACATGTATAGAACATGTTCCTCCCTAAATGGGACATAGTAGGAATCAGGTTCTGGGAAATGCTTATCCTATGTAAAGGTAATCAAAGCATAGGATTTTTTAATACTTTGTTCACTTGTCAAAGCACAGTCATTGGCAAAAACTTCTCTGGACTCAAAAATCCCATTTCTTTTTATAAAAAATATTACATTTACACAAAGTATATAACAATATGAGATTTGCAACACAAAATTTAGGATAAGCAATAAATGGAAAAGGGACTGTTGTTAGAAAGAGTTAAAGTGTTTCTGGTTACTGGCCACTACAGCCATTTAACTGGCAGAATTTAAGCTACTGCTTATCCAGCCTTCCTTAATTCTAAACCAAAACAAAACAACAGGGACCCATTCACACCTTGGCTGTCTGGGTAATCCTCTGGTACCAGCCAAGGGTACCAATTCTCTGCATGGCAGATTTTTACCTGTGTGCTACCAACCTGCCTGAATTTGTATTTACCTAACTTTTCACAAACAGCAACTTTTAACCCTGAAACTGAAAAAAAAAGCACAGTTCTTACGTGCTTAAAATCACGCATGTGCCACTGTAGAAAAAATCTTTTAATTAAATTTTTATATTCTAGGAGGAAAAATGCAGGAGGTAGGACACAGACACTTAGGGACTTCATGGTAGAAAATGATGTGATACGTAACATTAACAAATTAAGAAATTATTTAGAGAGAAAACTGATTTGGTCTCTGTGTGTGAATACTCTGGTGGCAGCAAAGAAAGCAGGCACATTTTCCTGTGTTATCCTGTAGAAGAAGCTGTACCACTTCCATTGAACAGGTGTGAAAAAATGGGATCCATACAAGGAACACATTGTATTTCAAACAAAAGGCACCATCCACATCTCACACACCGACCTGCTTGCGGGCTTCTATATCAGCAGCATCCTCCACAAAGGTTTCATCTGCTTCGTGTTCTTCAAGTTCTTTCTCTGCATTTTCAGGCAGAACAATCTCGAAGTCGTTCTTTGGAGCAGGCAGGGCCATGAGCCCCAGGCGCAGGTGCTCCCGAGACTCCCTCTCCTGTGGGAAGAGCAGGGAGATGTGAATCCTCTGGGTTTGTGCACTGAGTGCAGTGCAACACAATCAAACTCCATTCATCTGCATTAACACACACTAATTATTCCCTGGCCACCTCAGTCTGCTGCAAAGCCAGAAAGTACCAGATCTGGAATCCAGTGGAGTCCATCAGGAATTTGAAGCCTCAGTTTCCCTTCTGGCAGCAAAAAGCCTTTTTACTATAAAGAGGCCAAGGCAGAACCAAAGTATAAGTACATCAAATAAACCTTCTCCTTCAAAGTAAGAGAAACTCTGGAATGTTGAACTCGAAGAGTTATTTTTGTGAGAACATGCCAAACACTTGGAGTGGATATCCTCAGCTAGGCCAAAAGGAAAACTATCAATAGCTCAGGTGGGAGATATTCAAAGCCACAGCCAAGGCTGCAGAGCAGCCACATAAAAGGAGTTCCCAAGGTGCTACCTATTAGGTATCTGCCCTTTTATACCATTTCTAATTGGCAGGGTCCATCTGGCTGAATCTCCAAGAATGGAAACATCTGTTGCCAAAGGTGATGAAAGAGTCTGGATGGGACTCAGATTTCTGGACATGTCAAACCCAAGTGCTCCTAATGGCAAAAATGAAACTCCTTTAGCTCATTGCTGTCAACACAACAGACTGATGAAAAGGTCTTGTAGGTAAATCAGCAAGTCAAGATGATGAGGGATTTGAGGATTGTGTAGGATTGCAAGAAAAATGAATCTTTGCTCAAGATGCATTTCCTGCTCAGCTTCAAAGACAGAAATAGGATGGAAACTTAACTATATCTTCTCTGAGAACAGTTTTAGAGTGTCTTTACTGAGCACACTGAAAGCCATTCTAAGGGGCAAGATTTCTGTTCTTTTAAATAAAGATTGTATTTTATCGTGTGATGAGGACAGACCTGTAGGCAAGTGGAAGAAATAACATCTGTTTTTATTATAAAACAAAATTCTTTTCAGCAGATGAGAATTAAAAACCTGAAAATTAACAGAGCACTGATTTCCAATTCTTAAGTACTACTTTACCATTTGTTTTGCATAGGATGGGTCACTGTAATCTGCCATTCCCTCCTCTGGGTTGATGTTCAGTTTATCCCGCAGCGGAGTTCTCCCAGGAGTTGTGCCAAGTGCAGGTTTGGGGGTCAGTCCTCCCCGAGGAGTTAAGCCTTCTGATCCCTGAGAGGGTGTTCTAGAGAAGTGCAGTTAGCCATTAGTTTTTTACTAAAGAGCTCTACTTAAACTAAGCCTGAATGTTGGGAAAAGTTACATAAACACAGCCTATACATTCAATCTGGAGTTTTTTCTTGGGAGGCAGTGAAACTGTAAAGTGCAATTACAAGAATTCTAAAACTAAATTGTTTACACCTGTCAAGGTGTAACCAAGGTCCTGTCAAACAGAAATCTAAGCACATCATTATGTTAAGAGAAGCTCCAGGAACTCCACCAACACAAAGTCCCCACTGCTGCTTTTGAGAGAAGAGCTTATCCAGACACCAGGCATTATTCTGGGATACAGCAATCAGGACTGAATTGCAAGCTGTGGTTTCCCCACCACCTGGGCAAGTCATTCACTCTGAAATCATCTGGCCCAACAACTGTCCCACCTTACAATCAAGTGAATCATCCTGAAAATGCCTCTTTGCTTTCACTGACTATTGAAGAAGTCATTACATTACAATAATTACTTCTAAGCATCTATGGTTAGGCAACATGGATTAAATCTTAGATTCTGTTGCTTCTCCTCTAGACTAGGAAGGAATATTGTTCCCTATCCCAATGCCCACTACATCAATGAGGTGCCACTTCATGGATTGATTAATTTTTCCCTTTGCTCAAGGCCTTGGATCTTCTCACTGACAAAGCATTTCTGCAAGCAAGCCAAATTGACACACAGGTACCACACTTACATGTGCAAGTCTGAACTTCAGAAGGTAAAAAAACCACCACAAACAAAAATCTCAAACAACAAAATTAGAGTATCTCTACTTTTTAGAATATAGAATAACCCAAATCAACAGCCAGATCACTCCAGGCCAAATTCTACATTCATTTTGCACCACATTGACACCAACATACCTTCAAAAAAAGCACTCATTGCTGGAGCTGCTCTTTTAATTAAAAGAGCAGGGCCTTTGCACACAGATTCTAAACAAAATAAAGCTGGCTTTGTAAAAGCTGCCATAAAGGTCCTTTTTATTTCATTCTTCACTTTTCCTACTAACATGACACAAGTAAAATTAGAACATAAGTGGAAAAACCTGACACACAAAATGTACCAATTGTAACAAGTTTTAGCTGTATGGTATTTGGCATTTGTGGGATATATATTTGTTCACTGTAAGAGTTAAACCAGCAATTCTGCACTATTTAGATTGGCAATATAAGAAATATTTTATTTTGGATATATATGGCTTATAAAATATTTACTCCAGCTTTTCAAAAAATTCAGTGTGGGTTTGGCTACGGGACCTCCCACATCTTTGACTCCAAGGTAATACTTTGGAAAGGGCAGGATCCACACACAGAATGACACTCCAGCCTGCTATTTATACTCTTGCATTACTCCAGAATAATTTATACTGCTCCAGACCACAGAAGGCCACATTTTGGATCAAAACTCTGGTGAGCCATACACTGTGTGAATACAGATGAAGAGAACGTGGCTGAGCTTCCTAAAGACACAGAGAAGGAGAAATTTGTACAACAAGGGCTTGAAATAAAAGTGAGTTAAAGTTTGTTTTGAAGCTCTAATCATGAGATATGAATTCACACATCAAAACCTGCTCTGTTCACCCACCTCCAAACAGATACATGCCCACCCAGGCAGCCATCAGAAAAGGAGTTTGTTTACCTGAAAGGTGTGGACAGCACAGTATTTGGAGTCTGAACAACCTGTTTCTGTGGTGTTACCCCTGAAAAGTCACTTTCATGCAAGGGAGTATTAAGACCTCCTTTCAGGGGAGTATCCACGTTTGTGAGAGCCATCAGATTCTGGGCCTCCTGTGGAACAGACAACACAAGCAGTGCTTCACCAAGACATTCAGTCACATTTAACAGATTCAGTAGCAGTAAGAACAGCTGAAGAGTTACTTGAATACCAGTTTGTGGAAAATGTTTAAAATTTCTTACCTTTAACACCCATACATTGGTATTTCTAAACCCTACTGTTCCACTGAGAGGGATTTGAATCTTCATTTCCAGTAAAGTATGTTATAAACTGGAGCTGCAGAAATGAGTGTGTTACTTAATGTTTCAACCTCCTTCAGTTTGCCAGACTCCATAAATCTGCAAGATTTATAAATGACTGAACACTCAAGTGATACTAAGAATCCTGATTTTAAGGAGGAAGAGCACACTTGAACGCTGAAACCCAAATTCAATGAATTTCATCCAAACTGCACTTCAAAGATAATGTCCCACTATTTAGGATTTTGGTCCATGACTCAATTGGGGTTTTTATGAAGAGCCTCCTTTTTTATTTCATTTTTCCTTATTACAATGAAGAATTAAGTCTCTCTAAAAATGAGCTAATTATGCTACTGCAAATAGCAAATATATTCCCAGAAGACCACTAATCCACCTAGAGAACTCTGTATATGCATAACACTGCCACATTTATAATGTCAGAGTCCTCCATTTGAAGGTGAACGTGACCATTCCTGCAAACACTGCACAGACTTAGGGCATGACCTGCAGAGCCAGGAACTTTCACTTTTCTCCTATCATGGAACTATTGGAATACAGCTTATTGTCAACTCAGAGGGGTTTTTTTTTTTTGCTTTGGAGTGGTATTTTTGGGGTCTTGTTTTGTCTTACAAACTAGCTGCACTGATTTAATTTACCCATTTCCACACACTCAACAGAATGTTACTCAACATTAGCAGTTTTGAAAAATCCAGGCAATCAGAGGTTGCAAACGCAGGTTTTGGCTCCCCTAAGTTTTAAGCCAATAAAGTGCTAGGAAAATATTCTTGCAGTTACAGTCAATTACTACTTGTTAACTGAAATAAAAGTTAACTACTTGTTAACTGAAATAACATAAAATATACTGTTTTAAGGAGATGAACTCATTTTCAACACTGAGACATACCTAAAGAAGGGGAAATTATGAAAGACATCAGGAGAATGGTTAAAAGAAAAAGAATTGGAAATGTTTTGAAACACAGTGACAATGGATAGAAGTAGATCTGCTTCTGTGCCCTTCAGTGTGTCCTGGAGACTGGGTGTCAGTTCAAAATCCAATATTCACATAATCTAAGGAGTGTTTCTCTGCTATTTACACCTTCTACTCAGTTGACCCCTGCTCCAAAACTAAAAATCCACTCTGTACATTTATACTCTACCTGCAGGATCCTGTCCTGGGCTGCTGGAGTTTTGGGAGTCCTTAGTGCTATGCTGTTATTGGTTACATTGTATTCAGAGAGAAGAGTGCTGGAAGCTGAGTTTGTGATTCCAGATTCCTCAGCAGTCTGCCGTGCAATCTCACTTGCCTGGCCGACTTTTACAACTTCTTCAAGTTCTGTATCAGATATCTGTGAAAAAGGAAATCCCAAGGCACAGTAAGATCCAATACAACCACAAGATCCACTCGAAAAAACAGAAAGCACTCTTTGGTATCGGCCTTGTAAGTTGTTTATTATCAATGAACAGCTCACCTGAGGAGCTGGAAGCACCAGTTTACTCCTTTTCTTGGTGAATTCTGACACTCCACTGGTCTGCAGAATAGCTGAGGGCAAGTCTGACTCTTTTTTCCGTTTCATGTGTTGCTTGTCCTTTTTGCGCTCTCTTCCCTCCCTTTCACTGTTATTATGGAAAACAGAATCATTTCAGAACACACAGAGCAGCTACAAAGCAAAGCAAACCAGCCAAGAGCAAACAGGCTGTACCCTTATCAAAAGCTGGATATGCTGAAATAAAACACTGCAGGAAGAGTGGAGCACCTCGTGGGTGATCAGATGTGATCTGCAGATCTTGCAGCAGAACCTACCACAGGGCAGTGTAATGCTTTTAAATTATGGGATGAGCCAACAGGTTCAGCTGTTAGGCTGCTCCAGCTGCAATCAACACTGGATCAAGAAAAATACATCAGGCCAAGAATTTCCCTTAGTAAAAACAAGGAAATGTGAACAGTCCCTTTTTTTCCAGCATCTGTTAAGGCAAGATGAACATTTTCTGTGGGAAGTGAGAACCAATTTCTCTTCAGAATTTAATAAAAATGCATTTCCCACCCACATTATATTTCCAGGACTTAACACACACACATATGGGTTACTGGTTTTTTTTCAAACACACTGTCCCCTCCTTATTCCAACACACACTTACGATCTTAATTCTCCATCCAGGTCTTGCTGACGTAGTCTCCTGAAATCTGCATCCAGGGACTGGTAATTTTCCTCTGATGTATCATAAAAACCAGGGGCAGGCTTCTTTTCAAATGGAATTTCTGCATTGTAATCCACACCTCTCTTCTTTTTTCTCTTCTTCTGGATCTCAATTCCAGCAGCGCGGAGTTCTCGTCTTTTCTGGAGAGCAGCAAGACGTCTGCAGAAACAGTAACACCACATGATTTGAAGTGCAGAGCAAAGAAAAGCAGCCCCAGGATATGAAACCAATGTGAGTTTACCGAGCTTCTTCCAGCTGCTTCTCCCTGGCTTTCCTCTTGGCCTTCTTGCCCTGTGTGTTCGCCAGACGCGCTCGAGCCTCCGACAGCATTTCAAGCTCATCTACGACAGTACAGGTAAACAGAGCTATGAATTTGCACTGAAAAGATCAGAGCAAAGAAAAACGTGACATTAAGATCAGAAAACCACCTTTACAAGCTGAATGAATCAGCATTTTTTTTGCCAGGTATTCTGTGTCATCACTAAATCAGTTTTCTCCAAGTTGTTCCAATGTATTTACTGAATCACTGGCCAGAGGAAATGAAGACTTTTAGAAAAAAAGTCTAACATGGAAAATAATTCAATTAGTACAGACAGTAAATCAAAATATTTACCTAAAGAGGCCAACTGACCACATTAGTGGAAGTAAAACTTCATTTACATCTTTATCTGAGAATATTATCTTGAGAACTTGTTAACTGCATTTACATCCAGAGCCAAGAGCGCTGTACTTGTAAATCTGTGACTCTTCAAAACCACCATTCATGGAATTTTAGCAATGTTCATTTTTCAGTTCATAACACTGCTTTGTGCAAGGAAAAGAAAAAAAAAGCCAGGCATTCCTTCTGTGCTTCAGCATGGATTCATCTGAGAGGTGTGAGCTGATGGAAAATGATGAAGATACAGCACTAAGAATGCAAACAAGCAGAGCAGTTGTGAAAGCCAGTCATGGTAAGTGATGAAGATGACAGTAAGGAGGCAAAATGCACACCAAGAAAAGGGAAAGAAAACTAGAAAAGTGTAACTGTCTGGCCAGATACAGAAATAAGACAAAATCTGTAAGAAAATTAATGACCAGGGGGTGCTTGAAAAAAAGAAGAAAACCAAGGTGCAGTGGCTGTGTAAACAGAAAAATCAAACAGATCAGATTTCTGTCAAAAATGGTAAACAAACTCCTAACTCACCTTCATCCATGTCAATGGGATCTGGTCTGGCAGGTTTGGTTTCCGGATTTGGATCGATTTCTCCAGGTTTCAGTTTCCGAGGATCATCAGCGGTTTCTTCCTCATTGTCTCTCTGAGCAGCTTTGTCCCTAAAAACACATTGTAGGTGTCACCACCAGCTCTTTGTCTTCCCCCAGACTATCAAAACCATCCCTTAAACGTCTCCAAAGACTGACCAGAAAGCAGTAACCTTGTGCTCTGTACAATACATTAAATTTGTTATGCAATTTATGAGTGTGGTACAGTTCCAGAATCTTAAGCAAGACAAGAGAAAGAACCCAACACAGTATTACATTACAACAATAAAATATTATATAAAATACAATACTGAGACAGCTAGTAGTAATCTCCTCAGGTAACCTTTACCAATAACAATAAGAATTCAAGCAGTGTGACAAAATAAAAAAATCAAGTATTCCATTATGTTTTTCTACTCAACCAATGGCACCAGAATTAAGAAAGCTCGCATGGGAAAACAGCACATTCCTTCTCTTCTCGTGGCCTAAAGAAACTCTTTGTAGCACAGAGATTTGGTATCTGCACATTTCAGCCTGTGTTTTATGTCTCTTTCTCTCTCACACATCCACTCCTGCTGATCAGCCAGTCAAAAAATGCCCAAACAGCCTGATAAAAGCACAAATCCTGACAGACCCTTAGCCAGAATGACCAGGAACAAGAAAAGATACACCTATCTCTATTCAAGCTGCTCTCCAGGTTCCAGGAGCTTCTTTCAAGCCAGACATAGTGACTGAAAACAACCTTTAAAGATTTGTTTACAAAAGGACTCTGTCAACTTGAAATAATAATAATTTACTGCCATGGAAATGGCAGATTGCTACAACAAACTCCACAGATTTCCCTGGCGTTCCTGGCTGGATTTTCCTCTAGGCAAGCAGAAACTCACAGCAGAAATTCATAGTGTTCCAAGCACTGTGCAGCAGTTCTCCCAATGATGGGGGCAATGGTTCTCCACTGGGTTGGCATCAGCTTGGCCAGGTGCAGCAGCTTCTCCTCCTCCTCCCGAGACCACTCTGTCTTTTTGATGCTCGGGTCCAGCCACTCGTACCTGTAACCAGTGAAAAAATTAGGGATGAAGGAGCCAAGTTATCCACTGATTTGTGTGCAAGAGTGTTTTTATGACATATGTATTTGAGCTTTAAAATGTATTATTTATCCTGCACTTTTCATACAGATATTGCCTTTTCTTCCTTGTCCCATCTCTATTCTGGCAAAGAAAAGAGTCACAGAATTAATCCTGGAAAAGGAAAGTAAAAATTGCAGCAATCAAAGATAGAGAAATGGTAGAGTTGTTTGGTGTGGAGCCTTCAACAATTATCTTACTAATCCTGAACTGTGCAACTATTGTTTCCTCTACAAGAAGTATTCTATGAAATATGTGCAGTTCAGTACTCGAGAAACTGATTCTCAAACACATTCACACTGCAGCAGTATTTGCATCAGTGTAAAGCTGCTGTTTTTTGTAAAAAATTAAATTTCACAGTGCAATTTCTAAACATTTACACTCAAGCCACACACCCATTATGAGAAATGAGAAAATTTTGTGCAAGGGAGGTTAGTATCTTACAATTTTACTTCCTTGGCAATACCCACCTATTAAAAAATGTTTAAATACAGGGAAAAAAATAATGTGCATAATTTAAAGTGATCCTGCATTTGCTAACACTGCAGTCACTGGCAAACAGAACATCTGGCTACTTTTGTTCAACTACTTTCAAGCAATAAGAATTTAAAGTTTCCATGATAAAATCAAACAGTGTTAAAACTGTTGTTGCTCTGTGGACATAAATTAGTCTGTGGTAACATTTTTCCCTAAATTTCCACTAATCATGAATCTCATATTCCCAGGCACAGGACCTCTCACTTACCATCTGGCTTTGCACTGCTTTGCTGATTTCCTGTGCAACAACGAGGCAATACGAGACCACTGGTTTTTGCCATATTTCATAACAGCTGCTTTCAGAATTTCATCCTTAAAGAAAACATAAATAAATACCCTTATGGACTGCAAAACAGAAAGTCTGAGCTCAAGCAACAGAGAATATGGTGAATTTCATGGGCTGACCCAGAGGAAACAGCACAGCACTGCTACTTCTGTTCCATTTTATTCTCAGGACAAATGAGGATCTGTATTTCAAAAGCCAATGAAACCAGTAAAGATTAATGAAAACCACACATGATTATTGTTCCAAACTTCACATACCCAACAGAACTTCCAAAATTATTATTTTCAGTGTTCTCTACTGCACCAGTGTTTAAATGCTCTGTAAGTCTCCCTTGAAGGACAGTAATAATGAGATAGGGAAATGTTTGTCTGGTAATGACATCACAATTGGAAAAAAAAAGTAGAACTGGCAGATACCTCTGGCTGCCTTGTTTTAAATAATACCATAACATTATCCTTTTTTTCATATTTTAATGCAACTGGAATTAAAATGTAATGGGTTCACTTTGGGAGCCAGGTTGTTCACGTACAACAAAGTGTGCACCGAGATTTGATCAAAAGTCCACTTGAGGTTTTGAAAGTTTGTGACAGCAAAACTGGAGGGGATTGCTCTTTCTTGGAACAACAATTTTGGTGTACAGAACTCCGGGGGCTGCAGGAAGAGCCCACACCCATGGACAGGACAAGAGGAAACAGACTGAAGTTGCACCAGTGGAGGTTTAGATTAATTAGGAATTTTTTTTTTTCATGGAAAGGGTTGTAAAGCATTGGAATAGGCTGCCCTGGGCAGCAGTGGAGTTACCATTCCTGGAAGTGTTAAAAAAACATGGATATGGCATTTAAGGAAATGGTTAAGTGGTGAACATGGTGGTGGTGCTGTGTTGATGGCAGGACACTTGGTGATCCTAAGTCTTTTCCAATCCTAAAAATTCTCTGACTCTGTCTTTGCCATTTCCACATTTGGAAAGATCTTCAAGTGCAAGAGATTCCTGCTGCCTGATTCCCCCAGAGCATAAGAAAGCTGCCTATGCAGTACAAGTCACACTCCAGCCTGTGACAGGCACATCTCTAAGCACAGCACAGCCCATGCTTCCACTCCAGTGGCAGTGGGAACGGTTTCTCCAGGGCAGAAGGACACGACACACACATGGCTGAGCATCCCAACTGCAGCCTGAGGGAAAAACAACACCAGTGTGACCTTTGCCCACTGAGGCAGCAGGAGGGAGGAAGGCACAGGCTGCAGTCCAACAGAGAGCCAAGGAATCACGGAATCAATTAGGTTGGAAAAGGTCTCTCAGATCACTGAGTTTAACCTGTGTCTGATCACCACCATGTCAATGAGACCATGGCACTCAGTACTACATCCAGTCTTTCCTTAAACACCTCCAGGGATGGTGACTCCATCACCTCCCTGGGCAGCCGAATCCAGTATTTAACCAACCCCTTCCGTGAAAACATTCTTTCTAATGTCCAACCTAAACCTCTCCTGGTGCAGTTTGAGGCCATGTTCTGTTGTCCTGTCCTTTATCTCGTGGGAGCAGAGCCCGACCCCCACCTGGCTGCCCCCTCCTGTCAGGGAGTTGTGCAGAGCCAGAAGGTCCCCCCTGAGCCTCCTTTTCTCCAGGCTGAGCCCCTTTCCCATCTCCCTCAGCCTCTCCTGGTGCTCCAGCCCCTTCCCCGGATGCGCTGCCCTTCCGTGGACAGGCTCCTGCAGACCCCAGTCCCTGTGGATGTCCCGGCAGAGCGGACAGGTCTAACCCAGCACCCCGAACCCACCCCGGGGTACCCCAGCCCTGAGCCCCCCGCGCAGGCGCACCACGACTCCCCCCCGCGCCTGCGCACCAGCGAGTCCCCCCCCGGGCCCTGAGGGGGCTCGAGGGCTCCAACCCCGCCAGCCCTACCTCGGTATTCCGCCACACGCCGCCTTTAATCATAATCCGCGGCATCTTGGCGGCGAAGGGAGCGGGGGGCGAGCCCCTGGAGCGGAAGAGCGGAGAAGGGGCGGCAGCGCCGCTCGCCTCAGCAGGGCCGGCTGAGACCGCGCACGGGCGCCCTCAGGGCGGCGGGTGCCGAGGGCGAGGGAAGCGGGGCCGGCCGCTCTGCCGGAAAAGCGGGAATGGGGTCCGGCTGCTCTCCCAGGGAAGCGGGACCGGCGGCTTTTCCAAAGGAAGCGAGGCCGCTGTGCCTGCAGGGAAGCGGGTCTGGCCCCTCCGCGCATGCGCAGCCCCCCCACCCCGCGTCCTGAGGCTTCGCTCCGCGCTAGCGCCACCTAGCGGCCGGAGGAGCGCACGGCGGAGGAATGGGGCTTTCATTAAAGTCCTTCAAATTTCCCCAAGGGACGCAAATAAGGGAGGGAAAGGGACAGCGGAAGGAAATGAGGTTTCCCCAACTTTACGCTTGCAGGGTATTTTGTTAATTTCAGGAAAAAAGCCGTGCGTTTATGTATGGAATAAATTCTTGGCTGTGAGGGTGGTGAGGCCCTGGCACAGGTTGCCCAGAGAAGCTGTGGCTGCCCCATCCCTGGAAGTGTTCAAGGCCAGGTCGGACGGGGCTTGGAGCACCTTGGGATAGTGGAAGGTGTCCCTGCCCATGGCAGGGTGCTGGAACGAAATGAACTTTAAGGTCCCAATGCAAAACCACTCTATGATTCTACAAAAGAGCAACATTCATAGTGTATTTGCATATTCACACTAACACACACACTGAAGGTGTGTGTACAAGATACATACCCGAATTTGGTAAATTTTCACAGGTAGTACTCATGTCAGATACCTTTGCACCTTCTCAGTGGGTGAGGGGTTGAGTCTGAAGGAGCGGGGAATCTCGGCCCAGGATCCATCCTGGTCATTCAGCTGTGGTCCCCTGAGTTTATCCAACCTGGGAGTTGTGTGGCTCAGAGAGGGAGGTGCTGGTCTCAGCCTGCTGCAGTCCTGGAGAGCCCAGAGGGTCTCACTTTGGACCAACTGCTTAGAGAGAAACAATAGACTTGGCTTTGCTCACAGCAATTTTCCACCCTGGCTGCAATTCAGGTCAGTAACTTTCAAATCTTTGAAAGTTCAAAACAAAAAACATTGCTCCACCTGGGTGGTTATTCAGGTAAGAAAAGTAAGTTCCCAAGGCTGTTAAAAACCAGGGCTCCTTCGCCAGCACAAGTTCCTGGGAGCAGACAGTGTTTCTGATAAGCTCAGGGAAGCTCAGCCCAGCTCATCAAGGCCCAGGCCTAATGAGTATTTGTGAGACGACAGTGTGCCCAAATAGGAGGATGCACCACCTCACCACACAGGTCTGACTCACTATTTATTTACTTTGCCTTCTGTGTAACTTTTATTCACTTATTTAGCAGATGCACAGCAGGTAAAATGACAGCCTCTTGCTCAGTTTGTTTGTCTTGTTACATTTCCCTGTTTTGTCCAAATTCAAGATATGTTCATGGAGAAAATTATGCAAACTTTTTTTGGTTTAAATAGGAAACTTCTCAGTATGATTTTGGAAAGGCTTTGATTTTTGTTTAAAGTATGCAGGAATAAAAAATATTACACTTCTAGCTACCAAAAAAGAAAAAAAATACTAACAACAGCCCATGTCTTATTTGAAACTGAATATACCTCTACCTTTAAATTTCACTGACTTAGCAGACTGAGAATACCTTTGAAACCCCAGAAATCCAGTGCAGTGCATAAGGAACAGTGAGCAATGTCAGGAGTCATTGAACTGTTTATTTTTATTAGAGACAGTGACCAGGAATAATTACTTTTACAAAATCATCAAGTTCCAACTGAAAATACCTTCTTGTTCTTACTTACAACTTGAACTAACTTACATTTACAAACTCTTCCAAAAATTTACTGCAGTTAATTAACTAAACCAGGCCCCCTAAACCAGGCTCCCTACATCATCATTGTATACCATATTTTCAAACTGTTCTCTACCAGATTTAGCCTTCCTAGTCTCATCTGATACAGAGGCTTACAATTCCTTCATCAGTTTTCTTTCCTCTTTGTACCCATTCTTTTCAAATAAATTATCAGAATTGTACAGTAACACAGGTAAAAACTCCAAACTTGAGTAACCATTAATATTTCCCAGAAATGCTTTTCTTTCTTCACACAGGATAACATTCTTCTTTCTCACAACTGGACCAGGTGGCTCCAAGATCTGAATCACTCACCTGTAACTACCATGGTTCAGACACAGATATTTACTTGTCTGACTTCACTGAAGCTGCAAAGAACTGGATCACTTGAATACCTTTCATGCATCTATCCAGGAGTTTCAATCCATTCTCGGAAAATTGCGTTCCAAATCACAGAATGGCTGCAGGAGTTCTGGAAGACAAGCCCCTGCTCAGGCAGGGCCGCCCTGAGCTGGTTGTCCAGGATCACACTCAGATGGCTTTTAAATACCCCAAAGAGGGGCACTCCACCACCTCGCCGGGCAGCCCTTCCCAGCCTGTCTCCTATGTTACCAGAAAGCCTCTACAAGACATTACTTGTATTTCTACACAAAGTCACACATCCAGGAGCAGTCAAAAAGCACTGAATTCCACATTTACATTCCCTAAATTAAACCACAGGTTTGTTCTGCTGCTCCATGGACTGAGCTGTAGCATCAGGGGACAGTTTGCACCAGCCCTGTGCGGTTGTCTTTCCTCACAAAAGGGGATAACACACTGTTATCAAAACCACTTACCAACTCAAAGAATTCCTAGCACTGCATAACTCCAAAACAAACAAAGATTTGTCTAGATTTGAATACAAATTGGAAGCAGCATCCATCTGGGTTCACCATATCCTGCACCAACTGCTGCATAGTACAATGGGTCTTACTTTACCTCACTAACAGTAAAGTTCTTAAAATAAATTTACCAGTTTCAGATACTGCTAAGGTTTTCAATGTAACTAAATAGCATTCACAATTATCAGCAACTGCTCCTATTAACAGAAGTTATTTGAAAAGTGTATCATCTATTTTAACAAACAACATTGTAACTACCAACCTGAGAAAAGGTAAGGCATTTCATACTAGATTAACATTGGACATTCACATAAAATTGAAGATTTGAAGATTCTCAGTATCATAAAATATATGTTTCAGGACATTACCATTTCTGTCAGACTACTCAAAAAATTATCAAAACTACAGACAAGGTAACTGCTTAATAAACATACATACAGACATAAGGAAAACATTTTCATGTCACAATTACCCAGTGTTGACATGCGTATTTTGTTTCTGTAATTTTGTGAGATACTGCATTTTTTCTCTTACTAGTATTGCAAAAGCACCTGCCAGTAAAGGAGGCAACTTTCAGCAGATGGGAGGTAGCATTAACCCTCCATATACACTGGCAATTTTTATATGAAAAGTTATTACTACAAAATATAACATGCCCTTTCTTCCCCCCCCTTTAAACATTCTTTCAGTTAGAAAAGAGATTTTTTTTTTTCTTATTAAATTTTTACAAGAAAAGCAGTGGTGCAGAATAACTATTTAAACACAGATGAACACTGGCCAAATCCTAACTGACCTCTATGGAAGCAGTTACTCAGGGATGAAAAAGTGTCTCCGAGATCTTCAGCACAGCCTGTGCTTGAAGTGGTGTTCTCAGAAACACCTGCAGCAAACCAGTACCCCAAGTTTCACTCTCGACCAAAATGCTGGATGCATCCATCACCCACCATCGTTCTGGGCACTGCAAAGGCATGTAAAGCCATGAAGAACTTCAGGACATGCAAACCTTCCCAGAACTGAGCGCCAACTTCCAATTCTCAACCTCACATTCCAAGCTGGTGTTGCCGCTTATGCTTCTCCAGCAGCTTTTTGTTGGGCAGCACCACGTTACACTTTGCACACTTGTACTTCTTTTTGTGCGTTTTGATGTGCTTTTGGAAAGCCTGTTTGTCCAGCGTGGAGTATCTGCACCTCCTGCAGTGCAGCTTGAGGTGAGTCAGCAAGTGGCGCTTGAGGTGGCTGGAGGTGCGGAAAGCCACGGAGCACTGCCCACACTGGAACGGCTTCTCCCCCGTGTGGATCCTCAGGTGCAGCTTCAGGTTCCCGTTGTGGGCAGTGCAATAGCCACACTCCTCACACCTGTACATCTTGACAGGCAGCTCCTTGTGCTCGTAGAGGCAGCCAGGAGAGGAATTTTTGTCCTCGGCGTGCGAAGCCAGGTGCCGTTTCAAGGACAGCCATTTGCTGGTTGAGTAGTCACAGCTCGCGCACTTGAAATGCTCTGTGTTCAAATGTGTGAGTCTGTGCCTTTTCAGGTGACTGGAAGTACGGAACTTCTTCTGACAAACGGTGCAGCTGTAGGGCTTCTCCCCTGTGTGAGTTCTGATGTGGAGTTCCAGGTTGCTTAAACTGCCAGTAGCGTAGCTGCACTCCGCACACTGATAGAATGATGGCTGACTTTGTGCTTGCACATCATTTGCTGTGCCACTCTGAACATCTCGCTGAACTCCACAGACTTCTGAACCAAGCAAGGAGCTGTCTGAGCCTTTGCAGGAATCAAAATCCCTTTCTAGATATGTGCCTCCATGGATTTCACGATGCAATTCAAGATCCTCTAAACACCTCTCTACAAAGACGCAACTGCCAAACTCCTGTCCATTTTTCCCATGAAGGCGACTGTGTTTCTGCAAATGGTTTGATGTTTTAAATGCCTCATTGCACTCTTTACACACAAATGGTCTTTCATCTGTATGTACCTTCAGGTGCAGCCTGAAGTTGTTAGGAACAGCAGTAACATAACTGCAGTGCTGACACCGGTATGTTTGGAATGTATTTAAATTGGAAGGACACGTATCCTCCAAGTTTTCCACAAAGTTATGATACGAAGCATCATCTTGCACTTGTGAATGGGAGACCTCCAATTTGAAGAAAGGTTCCTCTTTGTAAGTGACAGTGTCCATTTGGTAAGAAGTGTGAGGAACTTCTGATCTATTCCCAGTAACAGCCAGGCTGTTGTTTCCATGGCTGTTTTCAAGGAATTTCTTTCCAGAGCATATTTTCTCGTTGTCCCACACATCACCTGCTTGCTCAAAATCTACTTCTGAAGCCAGGATTCTCCCACCCAGACAATCATTATCTCTACCAAAAAGAGAGTGAGAAACATGGCCCTGAGAATCACCATCAGCTTTGCATATTTTGCTTTCACAGTATTTATTGCTCTGACACATATAACCATTAGCCTTTAACTGTTCATGAAATTTCTTGTGAAAGCTGAGATGTCCTTTAGTGTAAAACACCAGGTTACATTCATCACACACGTAATTCTTTAGAGATCTTTCAGTTCTCTTTCTCCCACTAAGGCAGTCAGGCTGCTGTCCTTGGCACGTTCCTGTCCCGGCGTGGATCCTCCTGTGTCTCTCCAAGCCTGAGGTGCTGGTGAATGCTGCCTGGCAGAGCTCACAGGAATACGGTTTATTCCCCGTGTGGACGTGGCTGTGCCTCACCATGCTTGCAAAATACAATGAGAAAAAGGTGCAGAACCTGCACTGGTAGAGCTTGTAGCCAGCATGCCAGTACATGTGATTTAACAGGTAGGATAAGCTGCTGCAGGAGTAATCACACTGAGGGCACTGGTAAGGTGGTCTCTCCTTATGTCCCTTCATGTGATGAATAAAACTCCTAGGATTTGATGAAGCAAAGAAACACATTCTGCAGGAAAAGCTAACTGGCACACCCAGAGGTGTAAAGTCCCTCTCGATTTTAATGAAAAATTTATTATATTTACTTCCTTTTTTCTTGGTCTCAGATTTTCCTTCTTCAGCTCCTTTCTGCTTCCCTTTTCTCGCACTTATTCTGCTTTTTCTTGCCTTTTGCGACCTAGCAATCTTCCTATGAAACTTAAGGTGATTCTTCAGGTTGAAAGAAAAGAAGAAGGTCCTTTTACAAAAGCAGCATTTATGTATTTTCTTATCTTTGTGAGCTGAATAAATATGTTTCTTCAGGTGTGCACTGCATTTATACACAGAGCTACAAAACCTGCACTTGAAACTCCATCTTTCATTCTCCTTTGTAGAATAAGATGTTTTAGGAAGAGGTGTGACAGTCATGCTATCATTCAGCCACATTAAACCTTCTTGCTGGCTCTGGAACTCTTTTGGGCTTGCAAGAGAAGAAGCAACTTTTTGTTGCCGATATCTTTTCTTAGAGAATGGTGTTAACATCTTGTAAATATGCTCTCCAGTAGTAGTGAATTCAGCAGAAGTGGAAGCATTCATCTCAGGCTTCCCTACATCTTCTAGATGTTCTTTAAAAGTAGGAGAACATCCATTAAGAAATGGATCAGAACAACTATAGGTAAATTTCTCTTCTTCTTTCAAGGCATATTCCAAATGAGAACTCAGAGTTTCATCTTCATATTTGTTTATTTTCCTGTTATCAGTTTCATTATCTCCATTCTTTGAGGAATCAGGATCTACAAACAGATATAAAAAGTCACATTTCATACAATCACAAATATTCATGATTAATTAGTAGCAATAATCCCAAATTGCCTAACAACTTCCTTGCTCTTCACAACTGCCTCATTATTTCCCTCTCTCCACCTTTTTTCCCTAATGCCTCCCTTGATGCTCCCCGTGCCCCCAACATTTAAATGCTGTTCCTAATTAGAAGCCTCCTCCTTTCCCACTTTCTATTTTCACTGAAGGATCTGAATTTCACAGGACAACACCACATCCAGTTTTGAATAAAACAGCTTTATGCCAGAATTCCTATCAAAGTACTGACACCAAACTTTGCTAATGCTCTGTTCTCACAAATACGATGCTTTTTCTGCATTTTTATTTTGAGAACATTTCCCTGATCAAAAACCACCTTTTTGCTCATTGCAGGAGAGGAAAAAGTACCAACTTCTTGTAGTTTCATTACCTTTCACAGGAGTCTGTGAAAGAATTGAGCATACTCCAGGCAATAAATATTTTCCTTCTGCTGCATTTATTACTCTAATTTGAAATGCTTACTCTAAAAGGAATTGGTTTCATAGCACGTCTACACAATTTCTTACTTCAAAAACTCGAGATTTACCATATTTCTTAAACTCTTGCACTAATCTTATTGATATATTACCTTCCACTTTAACAATTATCTCCAATTCCTTGAGGACTTCTGATTGTTTCTGTGGACTGCAATCAAAATGAACACTTGCAACACTGACAGGTTCTTCTTCATGTTTGGGCACCACTACCAACGTCCATGGTCTGCTCGTCTCGACAGTGTCAGCTCTGTCACTGGCAGCAGAGGGGAGGAGAGGAGGAATCTTCTGAAAGCCATCATTACCACCACAATCTTCTCCATCGCTGTATTTGGTTATCTCTGGAAGCTCTGTTTTGCAAGATGATGTAGGTAACATGCAATTTTGACCATATTTATCCGTGCCTGCATCACACCCATCACTTAAAGACAATTTTGATGTGTTACACACACTCTCAGCAAACCATTTATCCTCACAGGATTTAATACAATTATCTTCATTTGAAACAGTCTTGTTTGCATCCCAATTGCCTACACTGCTTGTGTCATTTGAAGGCTCCACTTCGTTTTTTAGGCAAAGACTGTTGTTTAATTTAAACTCCTGCTTCACCTCGGGAATGGACACTTCCTGGTCCTTATCATCATCCTGAAGAAAATCCTCATCGCTCAGCACAAAGACAGTGATTGGCAGCACAATCTCAAACACCTCCGGCTCTGCGAGCAGAAAGAGACAAATCATCGCAATTCCCCAAAAAAACAAAACAAAACAAAACAAAAAAATAACACCTAACACAAAACCGCGAAGGCACCGCGTCCACCATAACCCACACACACCCCCAGTGCGCCTGCGCACGGCCGCGCGGGCCCAGCAGCTTCACCCCCTTCCCGCAGTCCCCACTTTCCACAGCCACTCCGCACCTCCGCTCCCGCGGGAGCCGCGCTGCGTCCCTGCCGAGAGCAGCGGGCACTTACCGCTGTCTGCGGCCGGCTCCGGCATTCCCTCCCCGGCCGGCTGCGCCACTCCCGCCTCCGTCGGCATCTCCGCACCCGTCCTACCCCCGGCGGGACTCGAACCAGCGGCGCCGCGCGCCTGCGCAGCCGAGCGGGGGGAGGAGCCGCTGGCGCCTCCTGATTTGAGGGAGCGGCGGGGGCGCGGCCTGAGCAGAGTGTGGGGCGGGCTGCGCGCCCCGAGCTTTTCAAATGTGGTTACAACTCAGCTTTAAACGTGCTTTGAAGCGGTTTAGAAACTCGGTTTAATCACCCACCTGGGCCAGGGACTCCCCAGCCCTAGGCAGAATTGTTCCTATTTAAACCTATTCGCGGTTCAAGCAATTTTGATTGGTTGTTTTTTCTTTTCTTGTAAAATTAGATCTCAGCTAATACCGATCAGACTCTTAAGATCGGAATTGTGCCAACAATAAGGCACTCCCTGGCTGGGGACGGACAGAATGACAAAATAATCGCAGGCAGGAGTCACAGAATTCACGGAAACACAAATCAGCGCCTTTGGTTTCATCCTATTCTCCTCCTTGGCTGTTCAGGCTGAAAGTGGAAAATACATGAACCTGCATGCATACACATTTACATGTGTAGAGATGTAGGTCTTTATGTACATATATAAATTTATATACGTGCATGGTGCCCCTGCCCATGGCAGGGTGGTTGGAATGAGATGGTCTCTAAGCTCCCTTCCAACAAAAACCATTCTGTGATACTGTGAGTTGGGGCTGGAAGGGACCTTTGGAGATCATCCAGTCCAACCCTCCTGCCAAGGCAGGATCACCTGGAGCAGGTAACACAGGAATGCATCCAGGTGGGTTTGAAATGTCTCCAAAGAGGGACAACCCCAAAATCGCTGGGCAGCCTGCTCCAGTGCTCTGCCACCCTCAGTGTAAAGAAGTTCTTCCTCATGTTGAGGTGGAAATTGTTGTGTTTCATTTTATGGCCACTGCTGCTCGTCCTGTCGCTGGGCACCACTGTAAAGAGCCTGGCTCATCCTCCTGGCATCCATCCCGAGATACTTATATAGATTGTTGAGATCCCCTCTCAGTCTTCTCCAGACTAACCATTAGCCCCAGCTGCTGCAGCCTCTCCTCATGAGAGAGATGTTCCAGACACCTCAACATCTTTGTGGCCTCTCCAGTAGCTCCTTGTCCTGCCATCCCAGGGATGCCTCCAGCTTCCAGCACCCTGTTCCTGACAGTATTTTATCCCCACCCTCAGCTGTGATCCCACATCCTGCACTGCTAGAGGATTCCCAGTTCTCATTTTCCAGGTTCAGCACTCTGCAGTGGTGCCTCCAGAAGAGGAACGTTTAGCCACGCAAATGAGAAGAATTTTCCCTATTCCCTGTCTTCTTCCCCAATGAAAAGCATGTAAGGAACCAATTATCTCTCTTAATTTCAAAGCTTTGCACTTGCTGTACGTGGACCTGCACCCATTTGTAGGCACATTTGTTCAGATTGTGACATTTAGATGGCATCTTTTTATTTTCAAATAGAATTGATAAAACCTTGAGGCAGGGGCATTTCCAAAAGCCTCCTGACAGGGAGTATTAAATTAGGCAAAGATGAGAAGAATATTGACTTCTGTGTTTCAGCTCTCAAGGAATTTGGGAATCTTTACAGAGTGAAAAGACTCTTTGATACTCCAGGGTGAGTGAAACAGATGCTGGAGTGAGCAGGATATCTTGCCTATACTTTTTGCTGCCTGAGCAAGCCACAGCATGTGAAAACATAAAAGTAATAAAAAAGTCTTCTCCTGGCAGAACCATCTGAGTCTCCCCCACAAGATGGCTCTGCAGCCACAGGCTCTGCAAGGGAAGAACCTGGAAATACGGGTTATTTCTTGTTTTTAAAGCATTAACTTCAAAACAATCTTGTTTGAAAAAATATCTCCCTCACTAGAAAACCTGAAAAATTCTTCAAAAACTTTACCAAGATGTTAATCCAAGCTTTTTTCCTTGAAAGTGGTTCTTTCCGCTCTTTTTCTTAAAGGAGCAAACTATGACTCTCAGCCTAGTACTTCATGATGTCATCAGCCAGTGAATAAAGTGTCCATGAAATGGCCAAGGAATGAATCTGGTCAGTCTGGGCTTCATCTGTCTTTACAACCCCCTTGCACAAAACTGCCTTCTGCAAATTCAGCTCGCAATGGAGTGATCAGACCCTGCTTGCAACGGTGCTTGTGCCCTCACTCCAGCATGAAAACAATTGTGGAAAGTCTCTTGTAAGGAATAGGACAGGGGGGAAATGGCTTTAAGCTGAAAAAGGGTGGATTTAGAATGGGTATTAGGAAAAAAATCCTCCCTCTGAGGGTGGGGAGGCCCTGGCACAGGTTACCCAGAGAAGTTGTGGCTGCCCCATCCCTGGAAGTGTCCAAGACCAGACTGGATGGGGCTTGGAGCAACCTGAGATGGGAAGATGTCCCTGCCCAAGGCAGGGGATTGGAACTGGATGATCTTTAAGGTTTCTTCCACCCAAAGCATTCTGTGATTCTGTGAAATACTGGTTATTATGAGAAATTGAAGCAACCCCAATAAATGGTGATTATTTGAAGTGTGGATTTTTGACATCTTTGTGGCCAGAATGGTGGCACAGACTTCCCTCAACTAACATAAGATATTGATCTAAAAGGTGTAACTTGAGAGTGCAGTCACCTTAGGCTGCTTCTAGAGCAAGGGGGTTTTATCCTTGTGCATTTATTGCTGTAGGTTGGAAGGGCCTGTGACAGTAATTTCATAAGGTCTTACATCAGTATCCTTCACCTTGCCAGCCAGGGCACATAGCAGAAATTTCAGACGGAAATATCTTAGATGGGCAAAAAGCCTGAAAGTCAAGGGATAATGTCACTTTTAGACCAGGGAGAGTCAGAGAATTGTTCCTGGGAAAATAATATAAATGCAGTTATGGTCTGGCAATAAGAGCAGAAGTGGTAGCTGAATATAAATCCAGCTGGAAAAAGCATAGAAAAGAGGCTGGGTAAATTGTAAATGAAGTTATTAATATCAGCTGATGTAAAGAGGGAAATGTCTCCAGAAGGGTTCCTAAGCCCAATTTCAGCTGTATTAGGACTGAAGTACAGGGACTGGCAGCTTTTTAACAGCCCAGATGTTGTGGTAACAAACCAAGGCTTAGTAACTAAATGGCTTCTTTTGCTGTAAAACCTGCTGGGTTGTTTTTCTCTTTCTCACACTGCCACTGCCTTTTTTTTTTGTCCCTTTTTGCAAACAGCTCCACTGAAATCTGTTCCACAGGGAAGAGAAGAAAACACATCAGTGAGGACAAAGAGCTGAGCAGCACTTAGGGACAGAGCCTTCTCACACCATACATCCACGGAGAGATTCAGCTGAGGATTGAATCACACAAAATCCCAGCACACTCTGCTTTCCAATACTTTCTGCCCCAAGCAGATCTCCTTATCACTCAGTTCACCTTGAACTTGACAGCATCAAGACTAGGAAAAAAATTCAGTCTTATGGTTAGGGCACAGGAGCTGGGAAGTTTGATTTCCATTCCTGGTTTTTCTGCAGGGTTGTGAAAATCCCCATTGTATGCAGAGTGTTTCAAGCTCTTTGCTTTAAGACAACACAGCAGTGCTCTTACATGTTTGCAGCTCTCAGTATTGGAAACAGAATTTGATATCTTGCCATACACAGCATTTTCATAAATCTGGAGACAAATATATCCAAGGTAGAACTCAGGAAAACCTGGAAATACAGAGTCTTTTCTCTGGCAAATTGAGCATGATCCGTTCTACTGATTTTGCTCTTTGTCTCTGCATAGAATCATGGAATAGTTTGAGATGGAAGGACCTTTTAAAGGTCATTGAATCCCACCCCATTGCCATGGACAGAGACAATTTCCACTATCCCAGGTTGCTCCAAGCCCCATCCAACCTGGCCTAGAACACTTCCAGGAGTGGGGCAGTTCTCTGGTGCCTTTCTGATGTGAAAGACAGAGAATCTCTGCCAGTAAGGACAGAGAACTTCTGAATAAAAAATGATTGCTTTTTGTAAAGCCACACTGATCTGAACAGTTAGCCCAAAACTGAATTACGGAGTTTATGGCAGTTTGAGAGAGAAACAAATTTGGCAAAGGAAATTTCAGCTTGAAAGTTCCAGCACAGCAAGACCTCATTGTGGAAAGTGTGAGGAAGTTTTAATAGAGGGTGTTGGTGCCTCTGCCTTGGATAATAATTTGAAAACTGAACATTAAAATACTGACAGTAACAGAGGGTAATGAGCCATTGTTTGTCAAAAATAACATTGTAGGAAAAGGTCAGCTCTTTGGGAAAGCAAGTGCCTGTGGATTGACAAGGTTAATCATAAAAATAAGTGTATTGCTGCCAGATTGCCAGTTGCTGGGTAACCCACAGGTGAAGGGAAGTGCATTTGCTTAGTGGCAGGAATTTAATGATTCACCATCTGGGTGAAGTTTTCTTCAGTGGAGCGTGTAAGACTTTTGTTTAGACAATGCAGTCTACCTGCTCCTTTTGACCAGCTAACCTCCCTAGACTCCATTGATAAAATTGGCTGCAAGCTTATTTCAGTTGTCTGAACATGAATAACAAAAAAAAGTTCCCTTATTAGTTCTGCTGTGTCCCTTAATGGACTTAAAATAACTTAAAATAAAGCATCCACACCAGATAAGATAAAATAGCATAATTAGTTTGTGGGAAAGCTTCTTCCCAGGCACAAGGTTTGGAGACCAACTTGAAAACATGATAAACAGACCTTTGTTGGTTTTTTTTATAGAGCAAGAAAAGGTGCCTCACTCAAAACAGAGAATGTTCTGTTTGCTTTTAATTGGATATTATTTGATTGTTTAGCTGGTTTTTCACATGGTTTTTACATTAAATTCTTCCCTGTGAGTGTGGAGAGGCCCTGGCACAGGTTGCCCAGAGAAGCTGTGGCTGCCCCATCTCTGGAAGTGTTCAAGACAAGGTTGGACCAGGCTTGGAGCAACCTGGGATAGTGGAAGGTGTCCCTGCCCATGGCAGGGGCTGAAATGAGATGATCTTTAAGGTCACTTTCAACCCAAACTATTTATGATTCTGTGATTTTATGTGGCAGGGCTTTTCTGCTGATTGGAGGCCTTTTGGTGTGATCTGGTCACGCCCTATTGTGATTTTCTGTTCCCCCCCCAAACTGGATGATTTAGGGACACCTTCCACTAGCCAGGTTACTCTGGCTTGGATCCAGGCAAACTAAAGTTTTCCTACACAATTTCCAGGTCCAGTTTAGGAATTAGCATGGGCCAGGGCTAAATTCCCAGAACAAAAATAAACAGAAGGAATGAGCAGAGGAGATTAATGCCTGCACAGAATCAGATGAGAACCTCTGGCAACCACAGTGCCATCTAGAAATATGTTTGCTATAACATGTAAGTAACTTTTTGTTTGTGTGTTTCAAAAGATTTCTTAAAAAATACCCCCAAACCTGAACTATATGTTGATCAGATGTGGTTTATGGAATTATTGTCTGCCTGGTTACTTGCCTGCAGCTGGAAGGAGTGTTTCAACTAAAGGCAAAATAGATGAATGGTCTTTCAGCTGATTTTCAACTTTGTTTTGTATTCTGCAGCTGGTTCTAAATCACAACAAAAATCAACAATATTATTCATGCTGACAAGATCAAAAATGATGAAAAATTATGGAAAAGGAGCAACCAAAGCTCTTTGTGTTTGCAACCTTTTCCTCAGCTAAACACTTCAGGGTCCTCCTAGCCTGTTTTTGTATTTTCCTTCCAGCTTAAATTATTCCATCTCAAAATATTTTAGGCACTTTTTGTGCTTTTGGCAAATGCAAAACACTGTTTCTTTTCCATAATTTTGCCGTGCTTAGTTCCAACAGCTCGTTGGAAGTGATTGAGGCATTCACCAAGTGGTATGGATTTCTCATTAGAGTAGGATCATTACTAGGGAGACTGAGCAGTCTAAAGGCATTATATTTATATTTTTACTGTGAGGATGGTGAGGCCCTGGCACAGGTTGCCCAGAGAAGCTGTGGTTGCCCCATCCCTGGAAGTGTTCAAGGCCAGGCTGAATGGGGCTTGGAGCAACCTGGGATAGTGGAAGTTGTTGCTGCCTTTTCATTCCTTATCTGTATTCATTCCTTATCTGTATTTCCTTATAGAATATTTTAAAACAGAAATCCAGTTCTTGCCCCAAACAGGTCTGCATTCCCTGATAGATGATATGAATCCATACATCTCAGATATGTCTGTTGAGTTCACAAAGTGCTCTGAGATTTCAAAATACAGCTATTATGGAAATAGCCATTGTTATTCTTGTTTTTAATAGCTGCTGACAGTCAGGGATATTTTGAGGTAAGTGCCAAGTTAGAAGCTGTGATTCTGAATAGGGTTTTTCAAACACTCAAGGGCTCTATTATGTTTGAGGTAATTTGTCTGGACTGTCATCCCAGAAACATCTGGTGGAAGGGGATCAGACTGGCACAACAAAGACTGGCAGTGGTACTCACATGTCCCCTTGTGGAGGCAGTTTATGGGTTTGGTTGTGCTAAAGGTGTTGAGCACTTTGCAGGGCTTCACTGAATTTTCTTGCGCTGTCTGAAACTCAGCATTCCCATTTCGTAATCTTAGAGGGTTTTTTCACCCTAAATGATTCTTTGATTCAATGATTCTCTCCTGACACAACAGTTCTAATGGTTCAGGACCTGGCACACCTCATCACACAGGATAAGAACCAGGTAATGGTATTGATGGGCAACCACGTGGGCAGTCTCCAGTGGATGAGATTCATCAGCAATTACCTGATTTTAGGTGGCTTTCTTTGTGTCGTGACTACATTGGAGCTGGTGGCCAAATTCCTGATTTGGAGAGGGATTTTCTACAGCCAGCAGAGTGTAATCCAAGTCACTCTTAAATCAGATACCTACATTTAGACAAGTGATTTCTTGTCTCTATGACCTGTATTGAGTCATTCTCCACTGAGCATAATGGGAGTCTAGACTCTGGTGTAGACATGTCCATTCAGGGTTGAATTTGTTGCTGAATTTCCCCTTGTCCTGTTCACCAGTAGGATGAGCGCTTTCTGAGAACTAATTAGTGGCAATAACTTGAAGCCTCTTATCCATTT
Source organism: Orthonyx spaldingii (assembly GCA_013397795.1). Lineage (NCBI taxonomy): Eukaryota > Metazoa > Chordata > Aves > Passeriformes > Orthonychidae > Orthonyx > Orthonyx spaldingii. Next base: position 900,774 of record VZTJ01006440.1, on the reverse strand, counting down.
GTTATTATTATCTTTATAATTTGCCTGAGACCATTCTGAGCCTGTGATCCAGAACATGTAACCAGAACAGAGTACATCAAATGCTGTATTGTCACTGGAATATTTTTAAGTTTTTAATGTAAAATCCTACTGAGGCAAAGCTCTGTAGTTCAGGCAAGACAAATCAAAACCCTCTGGGTTTATCTGAACCTGTCTCCATTAGGATCTCATGTTGACTTTGCTGTTTGCTTTAGAAATCAGCTACATAAGACAACATTTTGGAAGCCAGTCTAATGAAGATACTTAGAGTGATATTCTTCCGACCACATGTTGGAATCTGAGAAAATTACTTCAGGCTTTATTCCTTTTATTGTCGATGGAAGAAACCAGAATGTAGAGTGCGAGTCATCTGACCTATTTTAGATGTTCATTTTGGAGTGCTGTGTTGCAGATGAGATGCTGATTTCTCCCCACCAGAGGAGCAGAAGGGGATTAGTTTAAATGCAGGTGACTGATGGGATTGGAGGAACCCATCCCCTCCCCACCTCAGGGTACAGTGTTTGGCCTTATCAGCAATGACTTTATCACCCAGCAAATGCCATGGCTGGTATGGGATCTGTCCCAGGACTAGTCTGCATGGAGATGAGACCAGCCACTGGAACTGGAGCTCTATTTCCATTTGAGAAGGATTCACAGCCCACTGAGGTCTGAGGGAATCTTTCCACTGGCTTCAGTGGGCTTTGCAAAGCCCAGGGTTTCAGCATACATTAATTTAGCAGCTGGGTGCCACAATTTAAGATAACATCATTCTCCTGAGTTTTATTATCAGTGTTTTACCAGAGGTCAGCACTCTCACAGCAGAGCTGGCAGGTCAAAGTGAGCCACAGACAAATACAGGGGCTCACTCAATCATGTGCTGTCCTCTCCTAACAGAATATTCCTTCCCTTGGTACCTGAGTCTCCTCTGGTTTGGTTGATTTAGTCCACAGTCCATCATCATAGAAATCCATACTTAATCCCATTGTCCATCTCCTCCAAGGCTGCCAGTGGTCTGTGGTGTACAAAGAACAGCCTCCCCATCCAATCCCCAGTCCCTGACAGACAATCTCTGTCCTTTCAGCCTTTGACCATCTTGAAGCTGCATCTCAGTGGTAGGTCTGGTGGATTAAACAAATCACCTCTGACAAAGAAGGGACTGAAAGAATCTTAGTAAGCATTCAAGGCAGACAAAAAATTTGGGATAAAATCTGGATGTTCTTCCGTTCTGCCAGGCAGGCAGAGATTGTGCTTATTTGAAGGAAAACTATTAAGAGAAAATTCAGTATTGAATTGTATAACTGAAGCTTGAAACTTCATTAATTAACAATTAAATAACTTGAAAGGATATTGTAGCTTTTGGGGCAAGTGAAGACTTTGGAGAGAAAACAGAAGAGTTTAAGGATTTGTCTTATTTTTGTGGCACTGTGGGTGCTTTTGCAATACTTATACTTTTACTCACCCCAAAGCCCCAAACAGTCAGTTCAGTATCTGGGAAAGATTATTCTTTTAGAGCCCACAGAATGCTTCAGAGAACAAGCAACTGCCTTACTAGAAGAGCCTTACAGGCAGCAACAATTTTCTGCATCAAAAGAGCAACAAACCCATATTCCTTGTGTTGTCCAGGTCAGTGTGGTGTGACTTTCACAGTCAAACCAGGATCATTCAAATACTAATAACATCATTGTCCTGGTCATGTTTCTACAGGAAGGAATCGATAATTAAAAACCTTTGGGAACATAATATTAAATTTGGACAGCTAAAATGCTTTGTTTTGCTTTAAATAGCAAGCAGGCTTCATGACTACTGCATGCTCTGAGGAATTTCAGTTTTGGTAGTAATGGAAACAAGGGGAATATAACACAGTTGAAAGCCTTAACTCAAGATTTGAGATCCTACGTTCCAGTTCATCCTTTCTTAGAGGTTTCTTGTGTTGCTTGGAGTGTCTGTCAAGACGGGATTCAATTCAACCAAATTTAGCCACCTCAAACTGGGTGGCTTAATTAAGACTCCTCTCTGGGCTCCCTGTAATCCCAGAATGGTTTGGGTTGGAAGGGACCTTAAAGATCGTCTTGTGCTACCCCCTACCAGGAGCAGGGACACGTTCCACTACCCCAGGTTGCTCCAAGCCCCATCCAGTCTGGCCTTGGACACTTCCAGGGATCCAGGGGCAGCCACAGCTCCTCTGGGCAACCTGTGCCAGGGCCTCCCCACCCTCACATTGAATAATAATAATGATGGAATTATTATTATTATTATTACTTTCATTATTATTTTCATTTATCATTATCATTATTACCATCATTACCATAATTATAATTGCTTTTATTAAATTTAATGTCAATAGGCACTTCCAAATAACAACTGATCTCATCCAGAGAAGGTGCATATTTCTCCACCAAGAGTGCCTTTCACTTCAATGATCTTTCACCATTGACTCCAGGAGAAGTCTGGATGACCAGTTTCAACCAGATCTGAAACTTTTAAATGATTTTATTTAACTGAAATACATTCTGTGGTGAAGTTAGGGCTATAAAATCTATTTGAACACATGTGACAGATTTTAATATATTCAGTAACAAGCCAATAAAAGTTTACTTCAAATGTTCGGGTTACAAAAACCATTTCGATACGTGTGACAGGAAAATATTTTAATATATTCAGTTACAGGCAAAAATAGATTGATATTACCCTGTCAACTCCACACATTGAAATGGTCAAAAGTCACTATGACAACAATGATGAGTGCAAAAAGGGTCATAATCATGGTTTTTTGTTTATGTCATTGTTTTTGTGCCTGTTGTATTCATGCTGTCAGAGTTTTTCTAAATAACCATAGTGGATAGAGATGGCCTAGAATTGCCCCTTCTGAATGAATACAGAGATTCTCTCCTGATGAGGACATGGAGTCTACAAGCAAACAAACAAACAAACAAACAATGTTTGCAATGCAAACTGAATAGAAAATGCATCTCCACTTCCAGATAAGCCCAAGTGCACAGTGGGGACCTTTGATCCCACGAACTGATCTGAGTTCAACAAGCCCCCAGCACCAAACCTCATGAAAATCAATGAGGCCAAGTGTGAGATGCTGCACCTGGGTCAGTGCAACCCCTGGAATCAACCCAGAGAATGCATTGGGAGCAGCCCTGCCAAGGAAGACTGGGGGGTGCTGGTGAATGAAAAGCTGGGCATGACTTGGCACTGACTGGTCATTTCTTGCACTTGCAGCCCCAAAAGCCAGCTGTGTCCTGGGCTGCATCAAAACCAGCCTGGGTAATGGGTCAAGGGAGGTGATTCTCCCCCTCTGCTTTTCTCTTGTGATATCCCACCTGGAGTGCTGCATCCAGAAGCTGGGAACACCAACAAAAGAAAAACGTGGACATGTTGGAGCAGGTCCATAGGAGGCCACAAAGATGCTCCAAGGGCTGGAGCCCCTCTGCTGTGGAGCCAGGCTGGGAGAGCTGGGGGTGTTCACCTGAAGAAGGCTTTGGAAGACCTTGGAGCCCCATCTCATGCCTAAAGGGGGCTTCCAAGAAAGCCAAAAAGGAATTTTTTACAAGGGTGTGTGGTGACAGTACAGGGAACAATGGCTTCAAACTGACAGGGGTTATATTTAGGTTAAATATGAGGCAGAAATTCTTCCCTGTGAGGGTGGAGAGGCCTTGGCACAGGTTGCCCAGAGATGCTGTGACTGCCCCATCCCTGAAAGTGTCCGAGGCCAGGTTGGAGAAGGCTTGGAACAACCTGGGGTAGTGGAAGGTGTCCCTGTCCATGGTAGGGGCTGAAATGAGATGGTCCCAACCCAAACCATTCTGTTCCTGTAAAAGTGTGACAGTAATTTAAAGGATATAAAGAAGAAAGCTTTTATTTGCATCCATAGTTCAGTTCTGGGGCATTAAGGCACAGAAAGATTTAATCCCTGGCCGAAAAGCAGTGACAGGAAGACTGTGGCAAGGCAAAGATCTGAACCAGCACGCCCCAGGGCCCTCACCACGAAACATTTTTTTTCTGAGGCTAGGTTGATCTCTGTTTTTCAGTGTAATTGAGTGCAGGAAGTATTCACAGTCACTGTTGCTGTTTTTGAGTATGGTTTATTAGAGAATAATCTGAACCAGCCTCTTCGAAGCGAGACAATGTTTTCCAATGTCCAGCAGATAACCTGAGCAGCAGAGGAATTGATGTCATCCCTACCTGAGATGCAGGAGGCTGCAGTGATGCTTTTCTGAGGCCCTTCCTCATCTTACAAGTTTTTCCCTGTAGAGTGGCCCGTGGAAGGTAAGCAGAGGGATAACTCACTATTAGCAAAACAGAGCACTGTGTAAACATGGCAGAAAGAACTGGAAGTTTCTCTGTGCAAATAGAGGGAATATCCACTGAATATTTAACTTACTCCCACTTTTGTTTCCTGTCAAGCATCAAGAGCAATGAGCAGAGGACCTGGCTGCAAGTCAATAACACTTGTGGGATTAATTTTTTGCAAATTTAGTCTCTTATATCCCTGCAAAGGGCATTTCACACCACTGCAAAGGAGTGAAGTGCAAAGAAGTAAAACCTAAAGCACTTTCCAACATGTGGAAACTGCAGTCTGAAAGCAACATGTTGCTGCAGCTCAGTTAACCTTGAAAACTCAAGCAATTAAAATGCTGGTGACTAACAAATAATATTTTGAGAAAGTAGTTTTTCTTCTTTCCCTCACAATCCTGTCTTGAACTGGCAGCTTTGTATAAGGGGAATTAACCACCACTTGGCTTAAAGGGTCAAAAGACCTCAGAAAGGAAATCAAGAAAGAATAATTGTGACTTCTCTCACCTATATGATTATAATCTGAAGTCTGGAAAAGAGACCTGATTTTGCAGATTTGATGAAGAAAAATGACAGAGGGTCTTGACATGAGGCTTCTGGTGCTCTCCCTGCTGCCAGAGACCCTTAAACTCCAAGCAGTGTCTTTCACTGGAAGTTAAACTCCAGGGAAGTTGCCTTAGCAATGGATTGCTGTGGTAGTTGATCACGCAGCTCTGCTCAGTGCTGTCCTTAACAGGGTCATTGTCCAAGTGCTGGTGGTGCCACCACAGTTTATTGCAGAGGAGAAGTTTTGTCTTCCCCATTCTATCCAATACGAGATTTGTTATCATCCAGCCTCTGTTTTGCCTTTGTTTCCCAATCTTTCTGTCTTCTTTTTCCATTAAACCTCGTGTTCCAGATTAAACAAGGAAACCTGTTCTCTTCTACCCAAGAGAAGCAACTTCATGAATTTCCACCCTTATCTGCCACTATATTTTTACAGGATTCAGTCTCAGCTATTTTTCTCTAAATAATACGTTGTAAGCCTGGCATTTTTGATTTCCCAGCGTGGGTCTGTTTAGAAATTATTAAGAGTAATTCTAATATGAAAGAAAATTGGCCTCTTTAAGCCATTGTTGAGTCACAATGGTGCTGAGAGGCGCAAGCCAACAACGGCGCTGCTTTGTTACCAGGCACTGGGCAGAAATGGTTGGAGATCAGTCAGACCTTGGAAAATGTACAATCCCAGCAGGTCAGCCAGAGGCAGCAAGAGGAAGGAAGTGACTTGAGGAGTGTCACACAGGAGGCAGTAGCAGAGCCAGGGCAGTGCCATCGAGTTCATCTGTGGTGCCATAGGATTGCACCCTTGAACCCTGCCCCGCTGTCTGTGTGGGACACACAGCCCTGCCTGCTCTGGGTCACATCCCTGGGCTCTTCTATTCCTGCCTTGGTGGAGAAACTGGAACAGGGAATAGAGGTGAGTGCACCCAAACAGTGCTCAGAGACCCCATGGTGTCAACACAACTGGGTTACCCCACTTGGGTAAAGATTATCAGTATCATCAGCTCTGTCCCCAGAGGTTGTACAAATACCCTGATGTCTTGTCTCCCACTCTGGTAACCTTTCCTCTGACTACCTTTAAATAAATGTGAAAACGTTCCCTCAAAACAAATCCCCCTTTCCCCTCTCCAGTGAAGCAAGCAGCACCAACACCAGCTGCAACCAGTGAACTCTTTTAGAGGCAGCTCTGGGAGGATTTCACTGTCCTCGTGCCAATGTCCAAAAGGGCCCTGCAGTGTTTGCCATCCCATGGACCCTGCATTCCAAACATCCCACCACAGCCTAGTTGGTCCTGTCTCAGTTCTGCCAGATCCCAGAACAAAGGGAAGGACCAGTTTCACCTGTGCTGCTGGAGGGATGCTCTCTCAGCAGGGTTCTGGATTTTCCAGCAAAGTGGAGAGGATTGAGCTTTGTCATTCCAAGGAGGAAGGGGTGAGTCCAAATCAGCACTAGGTCAAATGCAAAAAAGACAAAGGAGCAGAGCTGGGACTAGTCCTGAAGCTGGGCAGGCTCTGCAGAGCTGGCCTTCCTGCTCCCAGTGCTGCTGGAAGGATTTGGGCAAGTTTTGTCCCAACCCTACACGCTGTGATCCCTTGTCTCCCAGTCCTATTTGCTGTTTTGCTGCCTCCAGAACACTTCTGAGCTGAGGATCACAGACAATCAAGTCCTCGTTGCCATCATGCTACAGTCACACAAAACTGGAGATGCTTAAATGATTCAATCTGTTGAATCTGGCTTTTTGGAGGGTGGAGTGTCTGGACTGTGTTTCTTCCCAGGTCACCCTTCCCTGTAGCCACACTCCTGCTTGCCCAGAGGTGTGCTCACCCTAGAGGTGTGCAGAGGGTGATGAGGCAGAGCTGCTGCACAGCAATATTCCTGTGGTGGCTGAGTCCCGGGTGCTCCATTCTACACATTGTGGGATTTTTTTCCCGTGGTCTGAATGACACAAAGGATTTGTGATTAAATGGAGTGCGGGACCAAAATGCAGTGGAGCTTGCTACCAAAACCTACCTGTCAATAAATGGTTGAAAAAGTACTTAAGCTGTAAGAAAGCATCCCTGTGTGATTATTTGTGAGTATCCAGCATAACAGGGCATGGATTTGTCTTTGAGCCCTTGAAAAGGAGAGAGTTAGTGCTGTTCATACCACTGTGAACTGAGATCTGGGAACACTGTCACCACATTAAATATGAGCAGGTTTGCAATGTCAAATTCCATACCATGGGCAATACATTTTATTCTTCTCTTTTCTTGACATAATAGTAGCTTTCATTTTATTTTACCACCTTCGGTGCCATTTCCTTTCCACTCTTAATGTGTTAGAGTCTGTCTTCTCACACCTCTGAAACAGCTGTAGTATGCTTCGTACTTGCATGTTGAATTAACCTTTTCATATCTCATTCCAATCTCTCCCTTCCCACCTCCTGTTATGTTTCTTCTTTGCCTTGTTTTCTCAAATTAGAGCCTTTCATCACATATTTGGGAAAAGTGTGGAAAAAAATTAAAAATTCTCCCTGGGAGGGCAGCCTATTGCCCAGTTGAAAAGAGCTGGCTTGTCATGTCAGGGACATCCCATATCTTTACTCCATATGTGATTTTCCTCACAGCTGTACCTGGTTTTTTTTTTCATGAGTGCAGCATGGATATCATGGTTACAACAAATGATGGCTTTGTTTCATAACTGTGAGCTTCTTGCTTCAGTTCCACAGCCCTTCCCCAGCCCCATTCCCTTCCCTGGATACGCTCCAGCCCCTCAATGTCTGTTTTGTCCTGGGAGGCCCAAAACTGGACACAGCACTCGAGGCGTGGCCTCAGCAGTGCCCAGCACAGGGGGACAGTCACTGCCCTGGTCCTGCTGCCACACCACGGCTGGGACAGCCCAGGTGCCATTGGCCTCTTGCCCACCTGGGCACACCTGGCTCATGTGCAGCTGCTGCCACCAGCACCCCCAGGTCCTTTTCCAGCTTTCCAGCCACTCTGGCCCAGCCTGCAGCACTGCAGGGGTTGTTGTGACCCAAGTTACTCACTTGGACTGGATTAACCAACCAGCCAAGTATTACATATTAAACTGGTTGTAGTGAAAGAGCAAAATGTATTGATCCAACTGGATTCTTCAGTTCCTGCCGAGGGAAGTTAGGGAGTTTAGTGTCCCTAGACACTGAAGAATTTAGGCTTTGTAAATAACCCCTAAGGCAATAACATGCAAGTCAGTGCAGGCATCCAGAAGAAAACAATTTGAAAATTACTATGCTTGAGGTTGCAAATACCAGCTTAAACAAGACTTAGCTGTTGAAAACATACAACTCCATGAGGAGACTCTGAGAATTCCACTTAAATGCTGGTTCTGGTTTTTATAGAGGTGAAAGCTAGAGAAGCTCAGCTAGAGGTCTCAGCTCAAAGATGAGCTTCCAAAAGTAAAACTGCAGAAATAAACAAATATTTAAAAGGAAGGAAATTGTAGGAATTCCTGGAGAATATGGTGAAGTCTTCTCCTTTAAGGAGTTTGGGAAAGGTGGCATTTTTTAATGAAAAAGCTTGAGTTGTGCATCATGGCAGAGGTGTTTTGCAGCAAGGAGAGGGCACACAAAGGGCCCACAGTCTGTTTGCACACACTCTGCTCACTTGAGATCTCAGTCTTCACAAAGAGAAGATCTGGACAGAGCAGCCAGAGATAAACAGGAATAACAAAGTCGTGTCCTCTTCTAAATGATACACAACTACTTTTGATAGACATTTCTGAAAGGACCCAGATTCATAGCCCTCCCCGCATTTCAGGAGATATCAGTGATTTTGATGTATGGTACTAAACACAACCCAGTATTCATGTCCCAAACAGCTCTGAGACTTTTTATCTCTGCAAAATGAATCATTACATAGTGGCAAACTGATAAGTCAGAGCAATTCCCTTGTTCCTACAGATTCAGAATACTCTTTCTAATTTTTTTCCCTGTGGAAAGTAAAAATAAAGTTGTAGGACATTCTCACTGGGTGACATCAAGTAATTCCTCAACCCATACCCTGTTTTATTTCAGCAATGGGAACTTGTTTTATATATATGTCCATATTTATATCAAATATGTATAATAGTTTCATGGTGAGTTCATTTTTTGCTTGAAGTTTCACATAACCTTTCAGAAACGAGTAGGTAGCAACTTCATCCTTCCATCTGTCTCATTTCAAGAGTATTTTATTACATTGAAAATAAGGTTCACAAAACAGTTCTAAAATATGAACCTCACCCCCCCCAAATCTGAGTCTGTCAAGATGTATAAACTTGGGCTGCTGTAAACAGATCATCTGGGTTGACCTGATGTGCAGGAAGATAGCGATGAGCACCGCTTGCTATTGCTAAACAACACATGAATAACGCACTGGATTTGGGATCAGTCAACTCTTCTGGTTTTAATCACTCGTTTTCTTTTCTTCCATTTCGTAACTGGACTGTTGATGTAATCCTACCCCATGTGAATGCTGAGTTGAGGGTTTCACAAGAAATGAAATGCCATCTAAACCAGCGTGACAGAGCCACACAATGGAATCTAAGGTGCCCGCAAGAGTTGGCAGAGGACTGGGCTCCTGATGCAGCCATTGAAGTCTCCAGTAATTAAATAATAATTAGCAATTAAATTCTCAGCAAAACATTTTAATCCTGCTCTTGGTGTCCTTGCTTGCCTGAAGAAACGCAGTGTTTTATTTCAGTAGTGAGAGGATGGACAGTGCAGCAAGTGGGAAAGCAGGAGATCTGGCTGGGATTGGGTGACATCAGGCGCCTTGAACTGAGCCCTCTGCCATGGTTTCACCCAGAAAGGGCAAAAAGAAGCATTAGGTGAGATGACTGCATAGCACAGGCCAGGGATTGGATCAGAAAGGATTTTATCAGAATTATAAGCTCTATTTGAGAACTTTAAAACAGGCAAACAGTCATCCAATAGCTGCACCTTGAGAATCTATTTCTCACCTAAATGTTTGCACTCAGGATAAGAGCAGAATGCAGGGGCAACATCTGTTCCAGGGAACTAAAGAGTGTCACTTTGATTTCAAAACTGATGACATTGCTGCTTGCTGGGAACAATCCTGGCTCATTTGAGCCAACCTGTGCCTGGGAATGACAGGAATGACAGCTGGCCCAGCCCAAATCAGTGCCAGGAACTGTTCTGCAAATTTAACAGGTGAGCAGTCAGATTCCAGCTCTTTGGAGGATCTGGCATTGTTTAATTTACCAATACCGTGGTTTTGTGTACTGGGTTAAGTGTCAGAATGTGGCAATTTTCTGCTTTCTGCCACAGGATTTGTGTCTTTTGCTACTCTAGCAGACATTTCTCCCTGTCCTGGCTCTGCTCAGGTGCTATAGAATCACCTCCAGATCCTGGCCATGCCCCTCCTGGCTACTGCAAAAATTAACCCTGTCCTGGCCAGAACCAGGACTCTCCCCCAAAATGGGATCAAAAGGTAGCATCTCTTTCTTGCACTGACTACACTGAATTAACCAAACTTGTTTGAAACCCTCAGTAGTAGGAATGTTTTTGAGACATCACCTCTGCCCTTTTTTATTCTATTCTCATAGAAGAACTTCCTTTTGTAATTAACACAGTATAAATCCTACCTTCCTATGCTAAATTGAGTCTTGCTTATACCCCCAAGGCTCGAAAGCATCGAAACAACCTCCCACATTCAACTGAATCTCCACTGCTGAGGAACATTCGGTGAAGGACACCTGCACTGAACATCTCATGAGCAGGTGCTGGATTTCATGAGTTGGGTGGTGTCTTTAGTCCAAAACTGTGTGAGACTTTGAACAAAAAGGCACTGGAACAACTGTTGTGGAGTCTCCATGCTTGGATAGACACAAAACCCTGCTGAAATTAAGGTTTTTAAAGTCTCTCAGATTCCTAAGTTTTTCACAGCTTAGGCTGTTACTGCTATACTTGAGCACCTAAATTCCGCCTAGGTCACACTTGAGATGCCTCCATGCTCTTGTGAATTTTAAAATTCCTTGCCACAGAATCACAGAACGGTTTGGGCTGGAAGGGACCTTAAAGACCATCTAGTTTCAGCCCTTGCCATGGGCAGGGATGCCAACCACTAAACCAGACTGCTCATTATGGTGATTTTAAGCTCAGATATTATGAGGAGAAGGAAAACACAGAGGTGAGGTGCTGCTGTGGCTGCTTGCCAAGTCAGAACTCTGGAGTGTCACAGGAGTGACCTCAGAGTTGGTTCTCCTCTGGTGCACCACACTGGACTGAGCATCCTCCAGTTCTGCACTGGAGCAGCTCTTCCCAGCCCTGTCTTCAGTGGTGTGACTTTGCCCCTGCTGAGCCCCTGCAGCAACAGCTTTCCTCTAACATTCCAACTCAGAGACTCCTTTCCCAGCCTCGTGTCTCCCATACTCAGCCATAAAGCTGGAAAACGAAACTCCCAACCTTCCTTCCCTTGCCTGCCCCCTCAGCCTGGATTTATTTCCCAAGGCTGCTGATGGTTGAAGAACAATTGGTTTTGCTCATCTGAGGGGATTTGCATCGCGAAGCTTCCTGACAAGCCAAGGAGCAGAAGGGTGGGAGAGGAGGGGTGGGAGGAGAGATGCTCTGCCAGCCAGGCAGGCGGGATCTCTCTGGCAGCAGCTCTGCCTGGCTTTCACTCTGCCTCCCGGGGGGAAATCCTTCCTCTCACTCCAGGCTTCTCCCCTGCCACACAGAGGCAGGACAAGGAGGCAGCAGAAGGGTCCCTGCACTGCCAGCACCCAACACCAGCTCACACCTGCAGCAGACAAACCATGAGGACGAGCTCTTTGCTCCTGCAGCGTCTTCACCTTTGATTGAAAACCTTCACCCACCTCCACAAGGGACCATGGAGGAGCAGTACATGTCCAAACTCCACCCAGTAGTGGATTATGGAGCTGGGGTCTTTCTTCTCATCATAGGTGAGTTCACAGCCTGCTCGTTTGCTTGGAGCCTGGGAACAGGGATACAGGGATTCCCTGTCTGTGCCATGGTCAGGCGGAAGAACCTGGAGGGAAATGGCAGAAAATGTTTCCACACAGGTTCCCCTGCTTAGTGCCTTAAAGTTGGTTGGCAGACAAGATTAATCTCCACTCTTGGATGTGGAATCTTTTGTTTTGGTGCTGAAGAATGGCCAGCACAACTTTGTCTCTGTGGCATCACAAGTATTTGAAATAAGTCGTCTGTCACTTTCTGTGGCACCTCAGCCCTGAGAGCTGAGCCAGGGCAGCACATTCCATGGTCAGGGGAAAGCAGCTGTGGGCTGACCCTTGGTGGGGGGAAGTGTCATTCTGCTATGTCTTGGTTGGATGAACTGCTGCAGAACAGCAAAGTGTTACCAACAGCAGTTCTGGGCTTTGTGGCAGCCTGTTTGCCCTGCTGCAGGCAGACTGAAAATTTAATACAAGTGGGGATAGCTACCAGCCCATGGCTTCAGTCAAATATTTTCTTCCTTGTCTGCTTCTTGCATGTAGATGGGCATTTATTTTCTACCCTTGTGGATTTGGAGAGGAGTGGGACCTGGTGGGCATGCTTTCCACCTGAACTTCTGCTAAGATTTGCATGTCTTCCTTCCTTCAGCTCCCTTGAGAACCCTGGCTGAGATAAGAAAGACAAGTCTATATTTTCATGTGCTTTCATACCAAGGCTCTGCGCAGCAGTGCTGGGCTTCAGCACTTCATATTTCCCCTTGTTCTGCACAACAGAGCACAACTCAGGGTGAGAAAATCCCTATTTACAGAATAACCAAGGGCTTTTTCAAGTCAGGATGTCAGCTCCCTTCTCTCAAAAATGTAAATACAGAGATGAAGTTCAGGCAATGGGAAGGGGCAGCAAAAAAGCGCTGGAGGCTGGAGCTCCCCGTGTTCATATTCCACCATGCTGCAGTCTCACACCTCTCCTGAAGGACTTTTATGCACTGAAACTCCAGGCACAGCTTCCAGCATTGGACCCGGAGCCCTGTGTGGCAGCCAGGTTCACTGCATCCTGCAGGGGCTCCCAGAAATGAAGCAGTGAGCTGAACTGGAAATGGTGGTGTGTTTATCCACAGCTTTGCCACCTCGCTGGGGCTACACATTTGTGCCCTGAAATGATGTTTTTATTAGGAACAAGGCTGGGGCACAAGCTGCAGCACTCACTGCCAGCTATTGGATTACTAGCCCAGTTACAGGTCTGTCCTGTGGGATGGAGGGGAAGAGCTTCTGTCAAGGTAAAGGAGAGCCTGGGCCTGGATGTCACCTCTGATGGCAGTGCTGCTTCCTACCTCTTGTGTAGGGCTTGGGGCTCTTACAGAACAAGAACTGGGCTCATTTTTCCTCCTGAAGCCTGAGGGTGTTCTGTTTTGGGTCCCTCACTGCTAGAAACAGAATCAGGAGCTGGAGTGAGTCTGGAGAAGGGAACGGAGCTGGGGAAGGGTCTGGAGCACCAGGAGTGGCTGAGAGAGCTGGAGGGGGGGCTCAGCCTGGAGAAAAGGAGGCTCAGGAGGACCTTCTCATTCTCTACAACTCCTTGACAGAAGGGTGCAGCCAGGTGGGGGTCGGGCTCTGCTCCCAAATAACAAGTAACAGGACAAGACGAAATGGCCACAAATTGCACCAGGGCAGGTTTAGATTGGATATTAGGAAACATTTCTTCATGGAAAGGATTGTGAAGCATTGGAACAGGCTGCCCAGGGCAGTGATAGAGTCCCCATCCCTGGAGGGATTTAAAAGCTGTGTGGATGTGGCACTTGAAGACATGGTTTAGAGGTGGCCTTGTCAGTGCTGGGTTGGACTTGATGGTCTTAGAGGTCTTTTCCACCCCAAAGGATTCTGTGGTTCCATGATTCCATGTCCCAGCCTGTGGAGAGTGCTCTGCCCCCCGAGCCACAGGCTGCTGTGTCAGCACATGGCCAAGCCCCCGTGGGCACCATCCTGTGGGTGCAGAGAGAGATCCTGGGAGCTCAGGGAGCTCTTCAGGTGACTCCAGAGGTGACAAGTGAACGTGTGTGGTCAGAAAGTGAAGGAATGAGGGATGTGGGGTCTCAGATTTGTATCCCCATTTCGGTTAAGCCTTTCTCTCAACACCTCTGCAGTTTTTGTACTTACACCAATATATTTACTCAGTTTTGTTGCATGTGCCTCTGTTAACTCCTCTGTGGGCACTTTAAGTGGCGCCTGTGAGCAAATGTGCCCTTCCTGCACTCACAGTCACAAGGGAACATAACAGAATCTTTTTCTGTCTCCCTCTTTCACACCTGACTTTAGAGGTCACCTTCTCAGCAAAACCTTTGATCAAAATGTTGCTCCAGCACCATTTTCACTTGAAAGAAGAGAGAAAATGTGTTGTTTGGTGCATGTACTTCTGACACTGCTGTCACCAGCACTTTGAAGCCCTGTGGCACACCTGAATAGTGTATGCCTGACAGGTCCTTTTGCAAAGCAAGCTCTGGGTGTTGTTGCACACCCCTGGGTAAACAATTCCCATGGTCCCACTGCTCTCAGAGACCACCAAAACAGTCATGCAAGACCAGCAAGGACCCTGAGCTGCCCAGCCAGCACACACCCACCAGCGAGGCAGCTCAGAGCCCAGTGCTGGGGCTCCAGGGGGAGATGAGGGAAGTCACACAGAGGGAAGGCTTTGGGAAGTGGAGGGCACCAGGTGAGAGGAGGGGACAGGCAGGCAGCATGGCTGGAGTACTTCAGCAGAAGGAGAAATGAAGATATTCTTTCCCAGCACAAGAAATACGTGGGCCTGCTAGAGCGGGTTCTGAGGAGGCCACAAAGACACTCTGAGGGCTGGAGCCCTTCTGCTCTGGAGACAGGGTGAGAGCTGGGGGGGCTCAGCCTGGAGAAGAGAAGGCTCTAGGAGACCTCATTGTGGCCTTCCAGTACTTGAAGGGAGCTTATAAAAAAGACAGAAAGTGACTTATTACATGGGCAGACAGTGCTAGGACAAGGGGAACGTTCCAACCCCCTGCCATGGACAGGGACACCTTCCACTATCCCAGGGTGCTCCAAGCCCCGTCCAACCTGGCCTGGAACACTTCCAGGGATCCAGGGCCTCACCACCCTCATGGGAAAGATTCCTTCCTGATATCCAACCTAAACCTGCTCTCTTTCAGTTTAAAGCCATTCCCCCTTCTCCTATCACTACATAACCTTGTAAGAAGTCCCCCAAGTCTCTTGGAGCCGCTCTCAGGTCCTTCACACACCTTCACTGGATTTCACAGGTGTGTTAACTGTGTGACATCCTTGCTGCTCCTTCCCTTTCAGCCATCCTGACAATCCTTGGGAATTCAGCCGTCCTTGCCACGGCTGTGAAACGCTCTTCCCTGCTGAAGTCCCCGGAGCTGCTGACGGTGAACCTGGCAGTGGCAGACATTGGGATGGCCCTCAGCATGTACCCGCTGGCCATCGCCTCCGCCTGGAACCACGCCTGGCTGGGGGGAGATGCCTCCTGTGTTTACTATGCCCTGATGGGTTTCCTCTTCGGGGTCTGCAGCATGATGACCCTGTGTGCCATGGCCGTGATCCGGTTCCTCGTCACCAGCTCAGCCAAATCCAACGGTGAGTGAATCGCCCGTCTGGTCCCCTGGTGGTGCTGTGTTTGGGCTGGGCTGCTCTGGGAGGTGCTTTGTGGAGTGTGGAGTGGAGTATCAGGTCAGTAACAGAAGAATAAACCTCAACTTTTAGTGCAGTATCAAATCCTCATGTTCCCAGAAGGATCTGATTAAATTCTTTGTTAAACAGTGAGGTTTCTCACTTCTCAGTTATACCGAGTGAGACTACCTGAGATTGGAGAGCACAAATGTTTTCCTGGACCAGACTGCCTTCCCTTCCTATTTGTATCCAAGCAGATACACTGGGATTTGAAAGGCAGGAATATTCTTCTGGCATTCCTGGCCTGGGACCACAGCGCATTTGAGGTGAAATTGATCTTGTAAAGCTCCCTGCCTTACTAAGCTCTAGATCTGAGCACTGTTCAGGTCTTATCCAACCCACAGACACTCTGTTTCTCTAAAAGCCCAAAGGGAACTGCAGCAGCCCAGGTGTATCTGTAGCCACCATCCTCCTGTTTGAGGAGAAGTTATGGCAAAACCCATGGGGCTGGGATGGGATCCATACACGCTTGCTCTTCCTCTTTGTTGCAGGTAACAAAATCACCAAGAACACCGTCTGCATCCTGATTGCTTTCATCTGGCTCTACTCCTTGCTCTGGGCCATCCTGCCCTTGGTGGGCTGGGGCTACTACGGCCCTGAGCCCTTTGGCATCTCTTGTACAATAGCCTGGAGCAAGTTCCACAACTCCTCCAATGGTTTCTCCTTCATCCTGAGCATGTTCCTCCTCTGCACGGTCCTGCCTGCGCTCACCATCATTGCCTGTTACTTGGGGATTGCCTGGAAGGTTCATAAAGCATACCAAGAGATCCAGAATGTTGACAGGATCCCTAATGCTGCCAAGCTGGAGAAGAAGCTGACCCTGGTGAGTTATGCCTGTGATGGGAAGAGTGTGCAGTAACCAGGAGCTGGCAGAGAGCTGTCCTTGCCCATGCACAGCTCACAGAATCATGGAATTACTGATAGCTACACAGAAATTCGGTATGGAAACAGGATTTTAATATATTAATATTAAATATTAAATTTTTTTCCCGAAATGCCCTTCAGTTGTGCATTTCTTGTGGAAAAGCAGAATTCATCGAAGCTTTCTAGAGGCCAACCATGGAATCACTGAATCACTAAGGTTGGAAAAGGTCTCTAGGATCATCAAATCCAACCATTACTCCAGCACTGACAGTTCCACCACTTAACCATGCCCCTAAGCACCACAGCTACACATTTATTTTTTTAACACTGCTAGTGATGGTGACTCCATCACTGCCCTGGGCAGCCTGTCCCAATGACTGACAACTCTTCCAGTGAAGAAATGCTTCCTAATATCCAATCTAAACATCTCCTGGTGCAACTTGAGGACATTTCCTCTTGTCCTTTCATTTTTTACCTGGGAGCAGAGCCCGGTCCCCACCTAGCTGCACCCTCCTGTCACGGAGTTGTGCAGAGCCAGAAGGTTCCCCCTGAGCCTCCTTTTCTCCAGGCTGAGCTCCCCAGTTCCCTGAGCTGCTCCTCATCAGACTTGTGCTCCAGACCCTTCCCCAGCTCCGTTCCCTTCCCTGGACACGCTCCAGCCCCTCAATGTCTCTCTTGTCATGAGGGCCCAGCAAGCACAGCTTCAGGTATTGCAGGTCAGGCGTGGTCCCACCCACACCTCGTGTGCCAGGATATCCAACCCTGTCAGTGCCAGCTGCAGACAGCAGCCCTGTGTTCCTTTCCAGATGGCCGTGCTCATCTCGGTGGGGTTCCTGAGCTCCTGGACTCCCTACGCAGCCGCCAGCTTCTGGTCCATCTTCAACTCCAGCGACTCCCTGCAGCCCGTGGTGACGCTGCTGCCCTGCCTGTTTGCCAAGTCCTCCACAGCCTACAACCCTTTCATTTACTACGTCTTCAGCAAGACTTTCCGCTGCGAGATCAAGAGGCTGCAGTGCTGCTGTGGCTGCAGGGTTCACTACTTCGGCTCTGACAACTCCGCCGACAACGCCGTGTCCACCATGTGGGGCGGGAGGGACAACGTCCGTCTGTCCGCGGCGACCAAGGCCCAGAACCTGGGAGCTGCAGCTCCCCAAAATGCAGCCACGGGTTCACAGCACAGCTCAAACCTGGCCTCACTCCCAGGTCCAAAAGAGCAGGGATGCAGCAAATGAGGTTCTCACTGCATATCTTAGGTCAATACAGAGGTTTAAGTATATATTTTTAAGCAGCTCTCAAATATTGTCTTGAAGCCTTGCAGCAAAAAACAAAAAAATCTATTTTTTTCCCCAAGAAATTCCACTTTAGAGGAAATAGATTTATGTACCAAACGTAAAATCATGTAAATTAAACTTATTTTCAGGTAAACGGAGATTTATTATTTTTGTGGGTTTGTTCTTTTTTTCCTATACTTCTGATTTTTTAATGCAATCTATCTGCCAGCTCTTGGCTCCACCAGTAAAACAGACATCAGAGAAAAGCATAGGTTGCACACAGTGTTACCAAATAAACACAGCTGAGCATGGAGTTTTCCAGCAATACAGACCGAAAACCATATGGGGAGCAAGAAATGTTCACTGCCAGGAAGAGGTGAGAATGTGGCTGCTCCCAAAGTGATGGAGAGATCTCTGGTTCCTTGCTGCGTCAGAGGTGCAGCTCCAACTCCTCCAAACACAAGTCCAAGATGCTGAGCAGCCTTGGTTGGATGCGGCTTGGTGGGAATGTGGCAGTCAGTGAAGGATGCCTTCTGTGTATCCCAAATGGCACCAAGGGAAGGGAAGGGAAGGGAAGGGAAGGGAAGGGAAGGGAAGGGAA
>VZTJ01006440.1:861942-882369 GCA_013397795.1 Orthonyx spaldingii | reverse complement strand
GGAAGGGAAGGGAAGGGAGCTCTCAGCAGGAGGAACTCTGCACTTGGGCAGTTGCTGGCTGAGGTACAACAGCTCTGCCCCAGAAACTCTCGGAGCATTTTGTTTAGAATCGTGATCATTAAGGTTGGAAAAGACCTTTAAAATCAAGTCCAACCATCAGCACCACCACCATGTTCACCACTAAACCACGTCCTCACGTGTCACACCCACACATTTTCTGAGCACTTCCAGGGATGGGGCCTCCATCACTTCCCTGGACAGCCTGTTCCAGGGCTTTGCCACCCTTTCTCTGGAGGTGTGCTCTGTGCAGGATGACACGAGGCAGCCCCCAGGTAATTCCCCACCTTCCTAGCAGTGACACCCTGTAGGTGCAGTCCTGGCTCTCATGGCTTCCAAGGGAGCTCCTGAGATCCCAAATTCCCCCCTGGCTGGGGCACTGACATGACTGCAACTGAGAACAGAGTTTGCTGATTCAGTACAACTGTAACACCAGGTTTAACCAAAGAGGTTCTGAGGTGGGAATGATGAGCTCCTCCAGCTTAAATCTCTCTGACTTACTGTTTGTGATTTCAAGGGACATAAACACCTACATTTAGGATTTGCATTGTTGTACAAAATATGGCTTGGCAGCTGCAGCAGTTCTGGATTCCCCTTCTGTGATTCTGACCCCACAGAATCACAGAATTTGGGTTTGGATTGGGAGGTACTCAAAGCTCATCCAGTCCCACCCCTTGCCACGGGCAGGGACACTTTCCAGTGGGATCTTCACCAAACCTTTGCATTAGGCTTGGTGAAGACAAGAATTAAGGCACAGGCAGATTTAGCCCAGATTTTAAACAACCTAAACCAACAGCAAATGGACTCTGAGCACTTGAAAACTTTAGCCACACTCAAACCCTAATAATTATTTTAATTTTACAAACTACAGCTGAGGTCAAGTGTAGGTTTAAAGACTTCTGTGGCTCTGACAGTTCCTGTTACAGCAGAGTTTGGATAACAAAAGAACACAAAATGAAGCAGGAGCTGCAACACAGATTAAGGCACAAATTAATTCCTAAATCAGGGCTTAGGAAACAATAAAGAAATCTCCTGAAATGCTGCACTGAAAGTGTTGTCAGCTCTCATAAATATTTCACTAGATTAAACTAGCTTGATTTGTTAAATTTGGTGAAAAATTCCTAAATTCAGTTGGCCTCCAGGACATTGTCTTGTCCTGGGTTGGCACTCACATGGTCCATATGGAATGAACTCAGCCTTCTCTCCCAAGTGTGGTGAGGTGAAGCATCCTCTGGGAAACAACAGCCCATGGACTGGAAAATGAGAAAAGGGGAGAGGAAAGGGGGGAGCAGGAGGAAACACCAGGAACTGAGAGGGGAACATGTGAAAATTGAAGGAAAATATATGGGAAGTAGGGAAGAGGCTGCAGAGCTTTATGCCAGTGTGGGAAGGGACTTCTCACTGTCAACGTCAACTTTAAAAAATAACCTGACAGGAAAATGAAGCTGTATTTCAATAACCTCCTCAGTTTTTGCTTTTACTTGCTCAATTGCTTGATGTTTAAAATAAAGAGGAAAATAAATATTCCCATCTGCTGCTTGCAGATCAGTGACATCCATGTTAAAAATGTAATGCAATGGGAGCTTCCACTGTGAGAAATTTAGGAGCAGAACAAGTCCACATCCATTTGTAAATGCTTTTAAGGTGTATGTGACATGAAGAATATGCCACTACAACAGAAAAGACTCTGCACACCCCAAACATATGTCTACTGTTCATGTTTAAGTACAATGCTTTAATAGCCTGGTTTTTTATTAACTGTTTATGTACTTGATTTTTAAAAATCAAAGTCCAGGTGTTTGTGTATCATATATGGCTCAAATTTATTTTTCATTTTTCAGACTCTGTAACAAGCAAATCTTAACTTTCCCAGTAGCAACTCTGAATTTTAGATGGTTTTATCTTATTTATGGTAAATTTAAAAAGGAAGCCTGCCCTTGACCAAAGAACCAGGAAAGCAAATATAGCATTATTTTCAGGGAACTAGTTTGTTTGGTTGTTCATTTAAGTTTTGAGAAGGTAATTTATGGTAAAATTGTAACTCTAATTCCATGGAATTTCCTACCCAGCCCTGGCCTGTGCTGTCTTTTCAGAGATGGAAGCAGGATGCAAGCACTGAGTTCAGGAGTGAGTCTGGGCACCTCATGTTTGCAATCACCAGAGCAACCACCTCAATGCAAACAAATATTTAATCCAAAACCTCCCAACAGATCAGACCTCTCACATATTAGGAGTTTTCTCACCAAACTGAGGAAGACAGTGCAGACACCCAACCTGAGCAAGCCACCTTTGGCTTCTTTCATTCCATTGAGGATGAATGGAGCTCCCTACTTGGATGATCACATATAAAATTAGATAACACAACTAAAACTCTGATTTGTACTAAAATCAATTGGAATTCACTGCCTTTGAAAAAGCTTCTAGGCAGGTTCTGCCTATTAAGGGATAAGAACAACTTACAGAACTACATAATTTCTGTCAATGGTCAATTTTTCATCTGTAAAATTAGATGACTCACTTCAGAACAAAGATCAATTATTTGAGAGAGGTCATTATTCCAGAAATTAGAGCATGAGGATAAGACTGCAAAGGCTTGGATTCTACTCCATTGCTTTGCCAGTAATCCTGTGCAACTGGGAAATCACTTAAACTTTGTCTTGGATTCTTCTCTCACCCACGTAACAGAGACAGGTCTGCTGCTCATGACTGTAAAACACAAATTGTTTGATGAACAACTTTGTAAAGTCATAGAAACACAGAATCAGAGTGGTTTGGGTTGGAAGGGGCATTAAAGATCATCTTGTTCCAATCCCTTTCCACTATCCCAGGTTGCTCCAAGCCCCGTCCAACCTGGCCTCGGACACTTCCAGGGATGGGGCAGCCACGACTTAACCCTCTTTATAAACCTATAGGTAGATAAACCATAATTTTTGAGTTTCATGGCTTAATGAGATACAAATGCTGCACGTGGCAGTATAGGAGCAGCTGTGCACTGTCTTCATCACTGCCCTTCCCTGACAAGCCACCCTTTCTCAAATCAAAGTGCTGCTGGATTCAATCACATCTCTGCTGAATGAGTGACCTTTCTGAAGACTTCTAGGTCTACTACAACTGCCAAAAAAATTCAAAAGAAGTTCTCTGCATGCAAAAGAGATCAGGCAAAAGAGACCAACCAAAGAGCTGCAGCAGTTATTTTATTTATCAGTATATCTGGAAAAATCCCCAAACACACTTTGAATTCCCTTCACTTCCCGAAGTCATAGTTGTAAAGAGAAAATTTTCTTGTGAGTACCTATATAAATAATCCTCAAATAGAACAAGCAGAGAGTTTAGAACTTTCTTAGAAAGCACAAAACACGAGGCCAGGGGGCAGTGGGAGCAGAGGTTTGTGGTTGGCCATCCCTTGCTGACAATCAAGTGGTCAGTGTAAGGCTGCTGAGCTGTGACATTTCAGAGTCACATGGATTGCTGCCTCTTCTCCAGGCACTTCTCAATATCATCCAACACTTGCACAGCTGCTTTTGGAATACGAGTCCCTGGACCAAACACGTTGGCAACGCCAGCTTCATACAGGAAGTCATAATCCTGTTGGAAATGAGATTTAAGATCTGTGGTTAATAGTGCAACAGACAATTGATAATTGATTTGTAACTGGTGCATGCTCTGTACTCTATGCTGGGCCTGAGAAAACAAGTCCCAGAGAGAGGCAGCACACCTTCAAGGAAATGGGAAAAGTGTGGAAGTGAGGAGGTAAAAAAGAAATACTAAAAAATATCCATAGGAGAGGATTTATTTCTTTAGAGTCAGACTAATGTCAATCCTTGGAAAGTACTCAAAAGTCAGCTGTATATGACTCTGAATAACCTAACCTAAATTTGACCTCACTCCTAATTTTGAAAATACTACTTTAAACAAAGGCTTGGAGCAGATGACTGCCAGTGGTCTCTTGCAATCTAGAGTTAATCTAATTTTATGACTGTTGACATTTCAAAAAGACTTAGAAAGCAGTTCTGTGTTCTCCCTTTCTTCTATATAGGATATATTACACCTTTACCAACCACAGGGTAGTAGCACCCCATTGAGAGATACTGGATAGAACACAAATTGTCTTCTAGAAAAATACTACGAGTTTTGTTTGTTCAATTTAAAAATCTGTCATTCCTGAATACTTACTTAACTGCCTAGAAAAAGGAGAGGTGTGGAAAAAGGGAATAATGGGAGATTTATGTGCAAAATCAATTTGAATCATTCGAGACAGAGGATGGCCCTAAAGGGGATACAGACAGGCAAACTGTGGATGAGCCAAGGAAAATTTAAAGAAAAAAGCACAGATCTGACTGCAAGGGAATCTAACAAACTGTTCAACAGTTCAGGAGAGAGCAGGGGGAATGAGAGGCAACACCTGCCTGATGATGGGGAAGGTGAGAGGCTCAACAGCGAGTGAGAGGTGCAGCCTGCAGGTGATGGGAACTGCCAGGGGCCTTAGTCACTGGCTGTGCCTCTTCCCAACTACTGCTGGAAGTCATAAAGTCTCTTAACAGGAGCCAGCCTGTACCAGTAAAATGCAAGGACTGGTGATGGGAAACAACAGAGCACAAAGAACATCTCCCTGAGGCTCATCCTTTCACAACACAGCTGCATATCCATCCCACAAACACTCTAAGTTAAACCAGGGCATGGCGTACAGAAAATCAGATCGGGGGACCCCACCTTGCGGATCTGTGCTGGCCCTGGTGACTGCACAGAGGAGCCTTCAGTGCTTGGACGTTACAGAACAGAGAAAACAGCTCAAACAGCACAGACAGAGAAAAATCAGTCTCTTAGCTCGATGGAAACAATGCTGCCCCATACCTGAGGGGGGATGACTCCTCCACACATGACCAGGATGTCGGGCCGGCCCAGGGCGTTGAGCTCTTTGATGAGTTCAGGCACCAGAGTTTTGTGCCCCGCGGCGAGCGTGCTCACCCCCACACAGTGCACGTCGGCATCCACGGCCTGCTGCGCCACCTCCCGCGGGGTCTGCGGCAAACAGGGCGTGGGACACGGCACGGCCCGGCCCCGGGGCGAGCACGGGACAGGCCCCGGGGCGAGCACGCGTTCCAGGGAGAAGGGACGCACCCGGAACGCTCTGAGTGCCGCTCNCGGGCGCGGGACACGGCACGGCCCTGCCCCGGGGCGAGCACGGGACACGGCACGGCCCTGCCCCGGGGCGAGCACGGGACACGGCACGGCACGGCCCCGGGGCGAGCACGGGACAGGCCCCGGGGCGAGCACGCGTTCCAGGGAGAAGGGACGCACCCGGAACGCTCTGGGTGCTGCTCAGTCCTACCTGGAAGAGGGGCCCGATGTCCACGTCAAAGCCGATGTCAGCGAACCCGGTGGCGATGACTTTGGCTCCTCTGTCGTGGCCGTCCTGACCCATCTTGGCAACGAGGATCCGAGGCCTGCGGCCCTCTCGGTCCATGAACTGGGTGACTCTGGTTGAAAACACACATTGTATCAGTGTGAGTCACTGAGAATCGATGGAAGCATTTCTACACACGAAAAAAGCACTTGCTGCAAGTGTAGTGTAATTTCTGTCCATCACATAAAAAGATCTTCTAAGTCATGGCTTGGCTGTGCAGTCTGCACTCTCTGTTAATATTCATGTTATGTGATTACTAAACTCACTTCTTGTACTTACCAGCCTCAACAATAAAATATTCTTTTTAAAAAAAACCTCCATTACTCTTCTGCTTTTTAACATAAAATTTTCAGATAAAATACTGAATTTTCTGAGGGTTTAATCGGATGAATTACAACTCACCAAAACACAATTTTTAGTTTTTAAGAATAATTATGACCAATTATTTCAAAAGCACTCACACACAGGCAGGTCCTGGACCTGAATCACGTTGTGCATCCTCACATGTGCACTGAGAAAAAATCTGTCCGTGGAAGGATTATTATATCTCTTATTCTGTGCACTCATTCCACTGCCCCCCCTTTTTTGTGGATGGTGGCAGTTCACATTTCTGTTGTATTGACATGATTGTGTAACCACAGCCTCAGATATTAACCTGTCATCTTACTGCTCATTATTGAAGTACCACCAAGATCTGTCTGTGGTTACAGGCTGGAGTCCCTGATCTTAAAAATCTTTTCCAACTTAAATGATTCAGTGATTCTGTGTAAGAAAGGAAGCTACATTTTCATTTTCAAGGGAATAGTTCAGTTCTCTTTCATGTAAAAGCATAATTAAAAATACTTAAGTAAGGGTGACATTCCCCAGCACAACTACTTCCAAGTCAATCTAATCATCACCACTGCAAAGCCATCAGTAATTCCCGTTCAGGAGAGCCTGAACTCTTTAACCTTTAACCTGCTGTGTAAATCCCAACACAGCAGGGACTGATGAGCACCGATTTGTGCTACATCACCTCCCACTGCAGCAATTCAGGCTCTTTACCCCTGAGGGCAGCAGTGAAGGCAGAAGCTGAGAAAAGGCACAAACAGGCAACTGTTTTCACACATCCCCCCATCCTCGGATGCTTCCTGCATCAGGATATGAGTAACACCCAAAGACTGGAAGTTGTATGTGGATATCCAGACAGATTTTAGCAACAGTAAGAGTGAAATTGCAGGAACAATTTATGGGTAGATCAAAACGAGGTTTTGTAGTATGAACTGCTTGAAATATTTTAGAGATGACTATCACACAGCCTTTAAAAGAAACAACCCAATGTACCGGGATTTCAGGCAGTTTCTCAGCTTCTTAATCCTGTGGCTGCTAAGGCTATTTGAGTGAAACCCTCCAATCATAACTTCACCTCAGTGAATTTTGTTTGCAAGCAAATACGACTTCAATTAAGTTTTAATATTGTCTTATTGTACTTAAATCTTGTCACTCTACTTCCCTGCTTACAAGAGCGTTTTTGCAGGTCACTGTTTTCCCCAGGGATGTCACCCAGGTTTGGGAAATGCTTTTTTAGGGCACAGTCAGTAGCACATGTACCTCCTGGATTAAATGTGAGGCTATGACATGTTTGGCTGCCTGGGAAGAGTCCTCACCTCTTGATGGCGTGAAGGATTTCATCACTCTCCCCGAACTCCTGGCGATAGGCCCCGCTCACCATGCGGTCGCTGGCTTTGTGCTCCCCGAACACCTTCTTCATGGCATCTGTTATCTCCCCCACGGTGCACCTGAGGCACAGACAACAAACATTCACATTATCAGCAGGCTGACATGAAAACAGAACACAGACATCACTGGCACTGCCCCCACCATTTGCCTTGCTGCTGGACAAACTGATTTACATTCGCTTCCCTTTCCGTGCTGCAACCCTGAACATCCGACTCACCCTGCTGCCACCCACTGAGAGAACATGCAAATATATTTTTAAGAAAATACACTATTGCTGATGTGAGAATTGATTTACAGCTGGCAACGCAATGGGGACCACTGAATGTTTCAGAACGTTTCAGAAAATTAGATCAGATTTTCTAAATGGGTATTTTTTTTGGGCGGGGGGGGCCTCAGACTGGAAGATCTTGCATTTGGACTCATACTAAAATACAAAATACAAATCAAGAGGAGACAAAAAACCCAAAAAACATACAGAAGAGACTGAAACCTAACATTTTAACTGGAATTTATCTGCCTTTCCCTTGATGCTTTTATTTTATGGTTTATTCTTCTCCTCTACTCCTGACATAGATCCTTGATCCACTGAGATGATGAAGTATCTGGGAAATTTATTTACATGCAAGTTACGAGTTTTGTTTGCTACTGGACACACTGTGCACATTTGAAATAAACATTGTGCATGTTTGAAATAATACATGCTTTCCTGCTGTAGCACAAGTGAGAGAAGCAAACTAGGCTGTGCTGTGTTCTTGTACAAACATCAGCAGTAACAGCCTCTATCCCAAAGCAATTAAAAAATTGTGCTGTATACAAATTTGCTGCAAACTTTGTCAAAGGAAAGAAATAAAAATACTGCTCTTCTAAAACACTTTAAAAGTGTGCTTACAAATACAGAAACCAAACCAATGAATTAAGCCAATGCTAAGCACATTTCAAACCCCTAGAACTCATATTTTCTCCTGCCCTATTATATTTGTTCTCTACAATTGCCTGAAAGGAGGGTGGAGCCAGGTAGGGGTTGGTCTCTTCTCCCAGGTAACAAGTGACAGGACATAAGGAAATGGCCTCAAGTTGCATTAGGGGAGGTTTAAGTTGGATATTAGGAAAGATTTCTTCACTGAAACAGCAGCCAGGCACTAGGGCAGGCTGCCCAGGGCAGTGGTGGAATCACCATCCCTGGAGGGATTTAAAAGATGTGTGGATGTGGCACATGGGGACACGGGTCAGTGGTGGGTTGGCAGTTCTGGGGGAGTGGTTGGACTCAATCACCTTAAAGGAATTTTCCAGCCTAAATGATTCTATGGCTTAACTATAAACTACTGTGAGGTAAAATTAACTTAAACATTCTCTAAAGCTTTTATATAAAGGAAAGACTGGACAAGATGCACCTTGCTGTCCTCACACCTCTACAAGGAGATGGCCAAATGTGCTGTACTTAGTTTTCCTTCTGCTGTTTTCTGTAGTTTCAGCAGCTACTGATTCCTGCTTGTACAATCTGCCACATCCCCCCCAAAGTAACAGAACATGGATTTCTGCTGCATCCCCTGAATCCTTCAGTAAATTTCAGAGAGATGTTTTACTTCCTGTGACACCCCAACTAATTTGCTCTTTTGCTGGCTCATACTCAGCAAACTTAGTTATAAACTTAAACTATGCAAAGGTAAAATGTCAGAAATCCAATCTTGATCACACAGACAAGATCTGCACAACTCAGACATCTGAAGTGGCCTCTTATCTGTGCTATCATTTTTCACAGTCAGACTGCTTTGCCTAAAGACAGCATCACACTGGAATGTGCATTTTCAACTCATGTTATTGATGCTGTCTTGGCTATTTTTGTTATTGCCCTTCCCATGGCTTTCTGGAATTCTGTTTTACTCACTGTTAATCACTGGTATCATCAGGGTTTGATTTTCAGGACATCTAAATAACCTTATTAATATTATTGCTCTCTGTAATTACTAACAAAGAATGAAAAGAAAACTGCAAAAGTGCATTAGGTAAGGTGACTTCCCCAAGGTTAAAAAGCAAGTTTGCAGCAGCCTTGAAAACAGTGTCTATAAATACTGACTCCCTTTCAGAGTGCCAGACATCACAGATTGCAGCCCAAAATAAATACAGCCCATGCACAAACACTGATGGCTTACTCCTGGCGGTGTGGTAAAGGCCTAAAGAGGCATAAAACACATCTTTTCTTTTAGAGAAAACTAAGCTTAGGTAAATCTTTCTCCTCCTCTTTTGCAGAAGTAGTATCTGAGTATACTTCAGTATCAAACAAAGCCCAGCTGTGGAGTGCTTTTCTGTTCTTACTAGGTAAAAGCGTGAATGAAATTTTCGTGTTACAAATGAAAAATAAATGAGGTATAACCTGGTGGCTGGGATGAAGTTGTTTTTGTGTACTGCACAGAAATGAAATACACTTCTTTCTTCTATAGATACTGTTTCTGAAATCTCTGTGTTTTGAAAATTGTGTCCCAAATCTCTGCAACCATTTAAAACTAAAGTTTTTAAGTAATACCAGAAGTTTTGCTTTTAAACTTCTCATGAATGCTTTCCTGCTGTTTACCGAGAAACTTTCTCTTTTTTTTTTTTAAAATCTCTGCCACATATGCATCCACAAGGGAATAGCTGTCTCTGGAGCCAGGAATACAGCCTCTTTTCATGACAGAATAGTTTTTTATCAGTCTGTATTTGTGTGTGACTCTCTTCCAGTGGTTCACAAGTAGTTGCAGAGCCCAAATACCAATTTGGAGAAAGTCAGTGACCATCATGTGCCTGTCAGAGCTGTCACCCTGTGTCTGCTCAGCCTCAGCTGCTGCTGGTCCTCTGCATTTCCCCAGCAAGGAGAGGCAGCAGTGTGACATCAGGTGAGGAAGCAGAGAGAACACAGACTGGGCAGACAAATCAGCAGCACAAGCAGCTACACTGCACTTCTGCCTTCCCTGACCATCACTGAACTGGATTCTGGAGAGGGACACAAAAACAGCACAGCAGGTGAGGGAGGAGAGAAGGAACTTGGCATAACCTGTCCCATTTTCCTGTAATGGGGCTTCTCATGAAAAATGAGGCACAGAGGGGAGGTACTGCTGTCATTCCCTGTAACTTTAGCTTTGTGTTATTACTTGGGTTCAAATAACAACATTAACTTTTCTACTCATGTTTGTCAGGACTGAAATCTCTGTATTAGTCCATGGAATCTTTTCCATAGATCAGCACTGACAATTCTGTGCTACTCGTTTTATTCCAAGTGAATTAGATTACATCATGATCAAAATCCATCATTTTCCATTTAGCAGGAAAGAGGCATCTGTCCCTCTCATGCTGGTGATCCTGGCCCACTTGTGTACTACTTGTGCAGGGAGAATGTGTTAATTTTGAAATCTTTTCCCATGTTGCCTCCAACAGGAAGGCTCCCTGAACATGTTCCCAGAGCTCACAGTCCACCTTTACACTCTCTGTATGAGATGCTACCACAGTTTCTTTCTGTGGTCACATTCCATACATAGTTGTGGGACAGAATTAACCTTGTGTTTGCAACTTACAAAATGGATCTGCAGTCCATTAATTCTTTTACAATTAATAAAAGGTCACCAAGGAGAGAAACTAGGAGTTAACTGGTCAGTTTTGATACAGAAGATATGAATCCCTTGTAAATCCAACACTGTCCTCCTGTGACCTTCCCCGTTCAAGGACAAATGTAGACATACTGCTGGAGATTCCTGACAGGCAGTGATTAAATGTATTTCAAATACAGTTATTAAGTGTTCTAGGAATGGGAATGAAGGAATTTGAGATGTGACAGTAAAAACAGGGCAACACTCCAATAAGGAGTGAATTTGGTTTGCTCATTTTTGGGCCATTGAGTTAATTATGGAACAGACAGACAGGATCTGTTCTAGAGACTGATGCTGACCTTGAAACAGGAAAGAAAACAACCTCAAAAGCACCTTGGGTGAAAAAAGCAACTGTTCCACTGGACTGTAAGGATGCCTCACACTGCTCAAGAACATCTCTTACATCTTTGCCTGACTAAGCAAACTGATTTCTCCTTCAGCCAAAAAATGTTTTCACACCGATCTGTGGTGCAAGGGAAGGTGGAGCAACAGAGCATGGTATATGTGAATATCCATTTTCACATCTCAGACACTTCTTAAGCTCCTTGACCTGTGAAATGCTGGGTGACACAGAAACCCAGTTACATCCTGGTACTGGTCAGAATATGAGTTGTGAACAGCAGAATGTGTATGTACAGCCTCATTTCGTATGAGATTCTTTACATCTGTAGTGTTCCTTGTGAGAAATCAAAGCATTGCCTTAAGAAGGTGTAAAATGTAATAATAGTGTATCTTACAATGTGAAACTGCAGCCATCATTTATTTCCACCTCTAAAGAAAAACCCCAAGACTCCAACCTGGCTCACACCATACCCAAGAAAAGTTAAAAGTTAAAAGAAAATGAACCATGGATTTTTAAACAAGAATTGGCTGTTCACCCCCACCCCCAGTACCTGGCACGTGCTGCTTCCACTGCCAGAGCAAGTAAGTTGCCTTCCCCAGTGGCAGCACACTGTGTCAGAGCAGCCAGGCACTGCTGGGCTGCTGCTTGGTCTCTGCTGGCCTTCACCTAAAGTGCAGGAGAGAGACACTGAGTTCAAACAAACCACAAAGTGAAATGGGAAGTCGAGTGTGGAAGACTGTCTGATTTCAAATATTAATTCTGGATGTGTGGAGTTGTCAATATCCACTTCATATTTCAACAGGATTGGAAGTCAGAAGGCATCTCGGACCTTAAAATGTGTACAAGTCCAGAACATAACCCTAAACCAATTTTATCTTCATTTTCACTGATTATGAAAGTGGATGTTGATTTCTGGCTCTGTAACCCTCAGTAGGACTTGACAAGAGGCACCAAACAAACATCAAAAGTCTGAGTGATTCAGCAATGTCACAGGCTCTTAGAGCAAAACACTGAATAGCTGCTTTCTATCTTATTTTCAGAACATGCAAACCTATTCATTTTTAAAGGCTGGACATACAGATATATATTCTAGTTTCTCCACTAATGACCAGAGTGGACTCTCAGAAATTTGAGGGTCCAGCTTCTGGCAAGCTGCCTTTACTCAATCTCTGCAATTACAAGAAGTTTCATTTGTAAAAAAGTTGTTCCCACCTTGTTGATTTTCTCGATCTGCTTGGCACGGACTGCAGAGTTATCAATGGCCAGAACTTCCACTGTCTCCTCTTTCTCCAGCTGGTGCTTGTTCACTCCAACAATTACTTCAGACCCTATTTCCAGTGGAAACACCAGAAACTCAGAACACATTTGCAAACTACTGTGAAAAGACACAGTGTTAACAAGGACAAGAAGATTTTAAACATTATAATGCAGAGTTTTGCTTTATAACCAGATACATTTCAAACACATAACACTTGATCTTGTAGAAAAGACTTAAGTCTGTATTTTCCAGATTTTATGAGAGATGATTATCTGCATGAACATTCAACTCAGAGGATACTGCACCAGAAAAAAATATGAAATAGCACAATAGAAATAAAAATATGAAAAAAAATGAAATAGAACAATATTTATTTACATTTGTCTTATAAAATGATTTAGTAATGAATCCCTAATATATATTGGCTATTCTTTTTTCAAGCTTACATAAATGAATTTTACAGAATTAAGCAGAAGAGCTGGTCTCCTGCAGTGCTCTGCATTTACATTTCTAATTGAACAGATAAATAAGAAAATGAAGTTCCTACCTAAAACTACTCCATGTGCATAAAAATTAATTTATCATGTTGGAAAATTATACTTGAGATTTCAGTCAGTGTGGACTTCTCAACTATTTTTATTTGCAGTGCCTGATAACATCAATATACTCTTTGAAGCAACTGAAAGTAATTTACCTTGGAAGAGAAAACACTGATTATTCTTTATTGTTCTTAATTTAGACCTGCTTCAAATTGATCCTCCATACAAAGAAGTCCATATAACTTCTTTCATGTTGGAGTTATCCCTAGTTTCTGTTCCTGGATTACTACTGGAATGCAGATTACAAAAAGTGGAATAGAGTTTTAAGCACACACGTATAAATATCTTCACAAATACTCTCTGAATATATACACATGTATCTAGCAAACAGGGAGCTGTATCATCCTCTGATGTGACCTGACCATTCAGGAAAAACGGGCAGTTCTCCAGAAATCCCAGCAATTTGGCCAGCTGCGGTGAGTGTCGCCATCTGGTGGCATTCCTGCTTTTAAACGCAGGAATCGCAGCTTAAAGCTCCCATCAGAGATCAAGCGATTCACTATTGAAGGCTCCGAACACTCCTCTAAAATGTTCTTTCTGTTGCTTTGTCTAATCTCATCTTAAACATGCCAAGCAAGACTTTTCACACTGGTGCTGTATTTCGTACAAACTGTCTCTTTCCAGAAGCTTTCATCGACATAAACCCATCACCATTTATTTTATCACTCACAATCTGCTACTCCTAAACTGAGAAATAAAAAACCACAGTGAGTATGTGTGTAAAAAACCTTTATGCTGAAGTATTCTATTGGCAATTTTCCTTTCTTTCATCCCCCTGCTCCTACCAGAGTCAATCCTGGCTTGTCTCCGGGCTGCACACTCTTCAATACGAAGTTTGGGGATCCCCTCAGCAACAGCTTTGGCCATTCCACCCATTTCTTCAATCTCCTCAATAAGCTGAGAAATTAAAAGGATTGAGAAAGTGAGTAGTAGCAAGGTTTAAAAATTGAGCTTTGTACCTGTGCTACCACCCAAATTTTTATTAAAACTTTTTTGTACAGTTCTGTGCTCTAAACTGTGTTTTGTAAAGTTTATTTACAAAGACATCACTGAAAATAATTCCTTGGTTAGAAGTTACCAATTTATCAAACAGTCCCTTAGGAGACATTTCTCAAAACTCCTATCCCTAAAATTTTCCCAGAGAAGGTTTTGCAAACTGACCTTTAAAGCAGCTTCATAGACATCGTTGGTGAGGCACTCCATGAGGTGAGACCCCCCCCAGGGATCTGCCACCTTGGGAATCCCTGATTCCTCCTGGATGATGATCTGTGTGTTCCGGGCAATGCGGGCGCTCTTCACTGTGGGCAGCCCCAGGGCTTCATCAAAGGAGTTTGTGTGCAAGGACTGGGTCCCTCCAAACACCGCAGCCATGGCCTCGATGGTGGTGCGGATGACGTTGTTGAAGGGATCCTGGAAGGAAAAGGGCAGCTCTGAAGCTCAGTGGTTCTGCCACGAGTCATCATTGCAAAGAAATGAATGCAAAACTCCCCACTGAAACACTGCAATCAGAACAAAAGCTGAGAAAACCCCAAATCAAACTGGGTTATCACTTGTCGAGGTCTTAACTAAGAGATGAATCCACAAAGAAAGCCAAAATGATCACTGAGTGAGTAAACTGGTCACAATAACAAATCCCAGCCTAATTTATATTTAGTGCTGTTTCAAAGAACTTAGTGAATCCAAATTGGAGAGGATGGAACAGGTAGGCCCAACATCCCCTTTGCTCAGAATCCAGAACTCTCGGATAGTGAACAGCACATGTGTCAGACAAATTACAAGTCAAGATGTGTTCTGGAATTAAATGTGCTCAAATATTTTCGTTAATGACAGCATCACATAAGGTCATTATAGAAAACTGTGATTTGGATAGGTAAGAATGTAAAAGATAGTTTATGAGTAGATAACTAACTAAAGGCATGCCAAGGGAAAATGTATTTGCCCTCTGAAACCTGTAAGGAGAAAATACTTCACACTGAGGAGCTGTATTAAGATAAAACACAATGTTTAGACAAAAAGAAAGAATTATGATCTAGCCAGGAATATATTTACACTGGAAGACAGTTGAATATAGTTTTGGTAATAAAAACATTTTTGGTAATAAAAACATTTTTGCACTCACACAATACTTTTAATTGGAGGACCCACAGAGGCCACTGTTCAGAAAATTCCATTGTTTTATTTTTACCATGTCGTTGTAATATAAGTAAACATTACATTTACTTCAAAAAAAAAATAAAAATGGAATAAAACCAAGGCACAGAAGTCAACAATGGTTGCAATCACAACCTAAAAATAACTCCTACTGCATGACTTTGATTGAGAAGCAGGCCTTGGGATCAGAGCTAGAACCCAGCTCTGACCTCACTTGGAAAACTGTATGCACTGCAATGATTTATTTCCTTGCTGTAATGGAACTCAGCAGGAGGAGCAGAGAGGGAACCCAGTTTCACAGGAGCAGATGAGCTGTAACCATAACTTCCCTCTTCAGCACTGAGCATCATAGGCATGAATGACTCCCTTGGCTACTCAAATGAATTCTCAAGCCAGTGATCCTGAGAGAAAAGTGCCTCTGCTTGCTGACTCAGCTGCATTTTGGAAGGGTAACTCACAGGACAAATCCCAGAGAGAGCTTGTGAGTACCTCTGTGAGTAAGACCAGCAGCCCCCTTTAAGACACACGAGAACACCTTTGAGTGAGGAGGTTGATGAAAGTCCAATTTCTAACCTGCTCAGTGAGTGACCATCCCGAAGTCTGACAATGAGCTCTCAGCAGAAGAGATTTGGGATCCTTGGGCTTAAACATTTTCTCAATCAAGTGAGCCCACAGCCGCCTCCCAGCTCTCAGCTTTGCTATTTCCATATAGAAGTTCATGCCAATTCCCCAGAAGAACGAGAGCCTGTAGGAAGAGCACATGAACAGGAAATCTGGATCAGTAAAGAAGGCCTAGAGCAACGTCTCTGATTAATGTCCTTTCACAGATGATGGGAATGTTCCTATTGTTTGTAAGTGTAAAAATACTGATTTTGATATTAAACTCTACAGAGGTTTTACCAAAAGTGAGTTTTATACTTGTAAATTTCTTGAGCTCACCTCGGTGCAAATTCATCAATAGTCAGGCCAGCTTTCAGCCCAGTTCTGCAGTACTCCAAGCCATCTGCTATGGTGTAAGCTAATTCCAGGATGGCATCAGCTCCTGCCTCTTGCATGTGGTACCCACTGATGGAAATGGAATTGAATTTTGGCATATGCTGAAAAAGAAAAAAAAAGAGAAAACAGGGTATAGAGCAGAAGGGGAGATGGAATAATTCACAAATAATCCATTCATAGAATCACAGAATGGTTTGGGTTGGAAGGGAGTTAAAGGTCATCTAGTTTCATCACCCCCTGCCATGAGCAGGGACACCTTCCACTATCCCAGGTGGCTCCAAGCCTCATCCGACCTGGCTTTGGACACTTCCAGGGATCCAGGGGCAGCCACAGCTTCTCTGGGCACCCTGTGCCAGGGCCTCACCACCCTCACAGGGAAGAATTTCTTCCTAACATCTAAACTAAATCTCTCCTCTTTTAGTTTAAAACTGCTCCCCCTTGTCCTGTCACTATCTGTGTAAAATGTTGCTCTCAATCTATTTTATTTGCAGCCTCCTTATGAACTGAAAGGCTGCAATGAAGTCACCCTGGAGCCCTCTCTTCTCCAGGCTGAATACCCCCAGTTCTCCCAGCCTGTCTCCAGGGCAGAGGTGCTCCAGCCCATTCTTTGAATTCCTTGTTGACTGCAAATACAACCCATGTCTACAAGGTGGTGTTTGCAGATCTGGTCTGACTCAAACTTCAAATTTATAATAGAAGTGATGTTGGATCTTAATTTCTCCTGCTGGCCCTTTCCACAACCACGTCACTCTTCT
Organism: Orthonyx spaldingii; assembly: GCA_013397795.1. NCBI lineage: Eukaryota > Metazoa > Chordata > Aves > Passeriformes > Orthonychidae > Orthonyx > Orthonyx spaldingii. Next base: position 865,470 of record VZTJ01006440.1, on the reverse strand, counting down.
CTGTGGCAGCTCTTCCCATCCTTTCTTTGTTCTCCAAAGTGCCTCATTAACAGTTAACTCAACCTAATAATGGAAGTAATACATTTAAACAAGGAATACCTTTGAGGTGTACTGGAAGATGTCAGCAATGATCCGCATGGATGGCTCTGGGGGGAAAATGTAGGTGTTTCTGACCATGAACTCCTTCAGGATGTCATTCTGGATTGTCCCTGTCAGCTTGGCCTGAGGCACTCCCTGCTCTTCTCCAGTCACAATGAACGTTGCCAACACGGGAATGACTGCCCCGTTCATTGTCATGGAAACAGACATTTTCTCCAAAGGGATTCCATCAAAAAGGATTTTGGTGTCTTCCACTGTGTCGATGGCAACTCCAGCCATTCCAACATCTCCTCGAACTCGGGGGTTGTCTGAATCATAACCACGGTGGGTGGCTAAATCAAAAGCAACTGATAATCCCTGCTGGCCAGCTACATGAAAAGAAAGAAAAAAACCCAAAAAACAACACACAACAAAGAGAGATAGAAGTGTTGAACAGACTTGCATGAGGACTGAATCAAAATTTATTAACTTTATTTTACATGATTCAGGCTTGGATGGCAAACTGAATTTTGATGTTAAACACTGTTCCCTCCCCAAACCTGTCCAAGATCGAGTAGTCTTGAACTTTAAATGCAAAAGCTTTTAACTGAGAAAAAACCAACCAAACAAACAGAAAAACCCAACCAAATAAAATAAAAATAAAAAACCAAAACAAACAAACAAACAAACAAAAAACCCCAAAAAATAGTCTTTACTCTGCTTGAAAAAATTGCTGAATAACAGTTCTTCCACAAGTTATAAATGTGTGTAGACAGGCAGTGTAAGAGCTTATACACAGAAACTCAGCTTGGCTCAGCTGGGAACAGAAGTGTCATAAATTCTGCCACGTTACCTTCTCTTTATCACAAACTAAACACACACAGACTGTTCCCTGGCTCTACTGACACACGTTGTTATTTGCATATCTGCAGTAAGAGAAAGTTATTCATATAAAGCAGGGAACAGAATAGCCAGAGCTCTTGTTGCTGTAACCTGAAAGCAGAGCCCAAAATTCTGCTGTCCCCAGGCATTCACCCCCTGACCAGTGACTGGGCTGTGCTACCAGCTAACCCAAGTTACCACTTCTGCTTCAGCTCCACGATCTTAACTGCTTGGACCCCGGGATGGAGCCAAATTATGTCTAAATATTAAGGTGCAGTAACTAAAACCAGCATTTAACACATCCATTTTCCATAGCAAAATGAAGCAAAGGCATTTCCAGAAATGATCCAATTTCCCAGTAATAAGGAAACACAGTGCCACTGGGAAGATCTTATCAGAAACCCAAACTGCCAAGGTGGGGTAACCCCATTTGCCACGTAACTGACTGAATTCGTGTTCCCCATTGCTTCACAAGGCACTGCTGTCTCCCACAGCAGCTGCCCTACCTTTGATGTTGTCCTTGTAGAACTTGTTGCTCTCCTCCACCGTGCTGAACCCAGCGTACTGGCGGATGGTCCACGGCCTGTACGTGTACATGGTGGGGTAGGGCCCGCGAGTGAAAGGCTTCACCCCTGGCAGCTCCTCAGGCAAGTCCTCTGTGTCCCTTTTGGAGTATAAAGGCTTGATGTCGATCCCCTCTGGGGTGTGCCAAATCAAATCCTTGGGATTCTTGCCTTTCAGCTGCTTCTGAGCCAGGGCAGCCCACTCGGGGTGCAGTGGCTGCCTGTGCAGGGAGCGCCAGGCCAGGAGGGCGCAGCGGCCCGGCCGCAGCCGCAGGGCAGCATCCCCCACCCTCAGCATGGCTCTCCTCTCAGCGTGGGGCAAGCTGGACAAAATAAAAACACACATTTTGCATGATTATATACATCTGACGTAGGAGAAGGGAGGATGGAGAGGTCAAGCAGCTTGCTAAAGCCAAAACAATCCCTCAGGAGGAAAATGAAGCGTGTTTATTAATGCACTGATTTGACAGCCCTTCCTCTTGCCTTTCAACCAGAAACAGAGTTCAGGAAAAGTCCTACATTTTCCTCTAGCCAAAGAAAACATTCCCACAACTTATCTAGGCCCACATCGGAGATGTGTAACTTATTGCAGTCCCTCAGCATCATTGATCAGTCTGAAAAGCCAGTGTGAGGCATGAAGATGGCATGCCCAGCTACCCTCTCACCTTCACATCTCTCTCATCTAGGAATTCCTTAATGGCAAAGAGGGATGCTTTTCCAGGGATGGGGCAGCCACAGCTTCTCTGGGCAACCTGTGCCAGGGCCTCCCCAGCGTCACAGGGAAGAATTTCTCCCCACTATTCAACATCAAGGAGGCACTCTGCAGCAAGTGGGCTGTCAGAAAATTGCTGATATAACCATATACTTGGGAAAAGGTGGCTTGGGCTGGATGGAAACCAAAGATAGGCTGAAAAACAAAGGAGAAGAAAAAACGTAGTGAGAACGCGGATAATACAAGCTGCAGGGCTTGTCCCATCATGCATGAGACTGATAGAGGGGATAACTTGAACATTCCTTGTGAGGGTGGTGAGGCCCTGGCACAGGTTGCCCAGAAAAGCTGTAGCTGTCCCATCCCTGGAAGTGTCCAAGGCCAGGTTGGATGAGGCTTGGAGCAACCTGGGATAGTGGAAGGTGTCCCTGTCCATGGCAGGGGTTGGAATGAGATGATCTTTCAGGTCTTTTCCAACCCAAACCAATTTGTGAGTTCAGTAACTCCTAAAAGCTGTAAGTTCCTTTGCTTCTGCTCTCCATACTCTCTCCTTGAACTTCCTTACAAAAACAAAACCCTTACAGCTTGGCTCCAAGTGTCAGTCACTTCCTCACTGCCTCATCTCTTTCACAACTCCCAAGAAACAAAGAAACAGGCACTTCCCTGACACCTTTATGAGAAATTCCACATAAAACTGGAAAGCACCTGTATCACTGCAGCAACACCCTCCAAACAAGTGCTTTAATAATAGATATGCTGAGTGTGGTATGCCTATGACCTGATGAGCACAGAGGAGCACCTGAGGAGTGCTCATGCCCTGCAGGGATGTGATGCTGCAGCCTGGATGGAAGGTAACCCGTGCCCACACCGCTGCATGGGTCACAGGATGGGTCAGGCTGGAAGGAACCACAGTGGGTGATCTTGTCCCTCCTCCCTGCTCAAGCAGAGCCATCCCAGAGCACAGGGCACAGGATTGTGTCCAGACAGGTCTGGAATATCTCCAGTGAGGGAGACTCCACACCCTCTCTGGGCAATCTGTTCAGGGCTTGGTTACTGCACAGAAAAGTTCTTCCTCCTGTCCAGGTGGAACTTGCTGGGCTCAGTCCCTGCCCGTTCCTCTGGTGCCATTGCTGGGCCCCCGGAGCAGAGCCTGGGCCCTGCCCTGAGCCCTCCCTGCAGACAGGGACACACAGGGATGAGGGCCCCTCTCAGCTGCGTCTCCTCTGAGGCTGAACAGCCCCAGCTCCCTCAGCCTTTCCTGGGCAGGGAGATGCTCCAGTGCCTCCATCACCTTTG
>VZTJ01006440.1:801134-861910 GCA_013397795.1 Orthonyx spaldingii | reverse complement strand
TCACCCAGCACTGGACCCACTCCAGGAGCTCCATGTTTTTCTTGTCCCAAGGAGCCCAGAACTGGACACTGCACTCCAGATGTGCCTCACAGGGCTGAGCAGAGGGGCAGGATCACCTTCGTGCCGGCAATGCTCTTCCTCACGCACGCCAGGATTATTCCTGCCCCGGTGCAGGACGTAGCATTTACCCTTATTCAGTTTCACACAATTCTTGTCTGCCCCTCACCCATCCCCGCACCCCGAGGGAACCCCAGAGCTGCCGGGTCAGCCCCTCTGCGCACCTCTCCCTCCTCAGCACCCGCAGCCGCTCAGGAACGCTCCGCTCGCCCTCCCGGGACCGCGCCCGCCGCGGCCGCCCGCCCCCAACACGCCCCTCCGGCGGCCAATGGGGACGGGGGGCTGGGACAGGGGCTGGGAGAGGGGATCAGGACGAGGGCAGGGGTAGGGCTGGGGAATGCGGACGCGGACAGGGACACGGAGAGGGACCGGGATCGGGATCGGGACCGGGACCAGGACAAGGATGGGATTCCCCCCTTCCCCGTTACCTGTCACCGGCCCCTCCGGCAGCGCGCGGCCCCCACGGCGCACGCGCGGTGGGCGGGAGCGGCGCTGCGCGTGCGCCGCGGGGAGCGCGGGTTGGTTTAGTAGCGTCCCGGCGTGCTGAGGTGGGACCGGCGGCAGCGCTGAGGAAGGGAGAGGCAGCACCGGGAAGGTGAGGCTTGGGGCGGGATGAGCCGGGAGGGGAGGAAAGGTTTTGTGGAGGTGTTATCTGCGATAGTATCCGGCAGCAGCGGGGCAGCGGGCGTTTGCGGATGTGAGGGGCTATGGGTGGGAAGGACTACAACTCCCAGCGTGCACTGCGATGGAGGCGCGAGCGTCCTGGTCGGCGGCGGGAAGCGATGCATGCCGGGAGTTGTAGTCCATGCCTTATTTGCGGTTCGCTGCGAAAGCTGTCCCACGACATCAGTAGTTGTGGAGGAGGGGAGCGGCAGGCTTTATTTATCTAATTTAGGACTTGCTTCACTGGTTTGGAGCTTATTTACCTGGCATATGGTTTATTTACCTGTTGTAGGCCTCACTTACTCGGGCGGGGCTTTTTTGTCTGGTGTCAATTTCGACAGTCGCCTGGTGAGACTGAGAGGACCTGAGTGAGGGAAAAGCTGAATAAATCTGAGTTGTGTTGCTGTAGAGACGAGAAGGGTGCTGAGGTTTGTGACTGCTCCCTTCTGTGATACCGCTTTCCCCTCTGTCTCTACAGTAAGTAAGAAGAGAAGCTGGAGGTTTAAACTGCAGCAGGGACACTGTGCTTAGGTGCTAAGGTAAAAAGTTCTGGTAATTGGATGACTGCACAGAACACTAGGAAGATAAATCATAGAATCCCAGAATGGTTTGGGTTGGAAGAGACCTTAAAGATCATCTATTTTCAACCCCCTGCCTTGGGCAGAGACATCTGCCAAATGGGGATGCTTTTTTAACAGTTCTACATTTAGATAAGTTTACAGGACTTAGACTCTAGGTTAGCAAATATACAAACATTTTGTCTCATTTAGAGTCATTTGGGGCTCGTTGGGTTGAGCCCAACTTCCATCATTTTACTTTTTAAAGTGTGGTTTGTACTGTGTGGGTTTTAATTGCTGGATTTTAATTTTGTCATTGTTTCCTCCTGTTCCTGTTGGTTTACAGGTAATGAAACCCCGCCACGCATCTTCCAATAAAATGGGGAAACCAGCTGGTGGGAAGTCAGCAAAAAATCCTTTTAAATCACAAAATCAACAAGGGCCTTCCAGCAAAAAAAAGGGAGCAGGTGAACAAGGAAGAAAAAAAGGTCAAAAAAGACAGGTATTGATTATTTTGAATCAAACAAAGCAGAAAAGTAAGCAAAGGGTGAGGGGGGAAGAGGTATTTTTTCCTATTTTTTTAATTGGAATTTATAGAAAATAATTCATTAACTAAGCATAGTCCTCTCAAGGAAATGCCCAGTGTGAAGAGCTTTTTTGAGCAACCTTCAATAAAGCTTTTTTTTTTTTGTGGTCATTGCTAAAGACTTCTGTCAGGCACTGGCATAGTGAGTTCATAGGAGTAGATGGATGATTGCACAGCAGAGGATGTTTCAAAATTGCCACATTTGCTGTAAATTTTTCTCTTCAGCAGGTCCCTCAGACAGTCAGAACGGAAGTTAAGGAACTGAAGGACTATTCCCCTGCAGGTAGGGTCCTGTTCTTTCCTGTTAAATCTGATCTGTTTTACACCTTTGACTCTGATCTGACTGAACTGAGTCACAAAGCTGTCTGTCCAGGTTTGACAAGCTTTCCCTTTCCCTTTTTTCCTTTGTGGTAACAGGAGAAAATGGTTCTTCAAAAAAGTTGAAGCTGTCCAGTGCTGCAGTAGGATCTTGGCAGCCTCTTTCAGAGAACACCAGGCTGTTCCTGCAAAATGTAGTGGATTCAGTAGTACTGTAAGTGCCGAATGCCAAATTCTTCTTTGTTTCCACAAGGAATAAAGTAAAAATCATAGTAATACTTGAACTGGAAGTCAGTGTGGTTTTTGATGTGCTCTCTGTGCCTGCACACTTTGTGATGGAAATTCTGCCTTTATTTTCCTTCCAGATCTGTTTTGTCCCAACAGAGGGAGAAAAAAGATGATGTTCAGAAGCACCTCAATGAACTGACAGAAAGGTAAGAAATTATAAATTTAAGAAAAAGGGGAAGAGAAGAGATTTCTTTTACTCAGTTTTGTGCCATACTTTGAGGGCAAGCTAAAGCTCTCCCTCTGACGTAAAGCTATAGATCATGTTTCATAAAAGCATTTCCAAGTTTTACTAAAATGATCATTGTTTGGAAGCAGTTAAAAATGCTGCTTTTAGAACTAATTTGAAAAGCAGATGGGTCAGAACAGGGAAAATATTAGGAAAATGTCAATTAATGTCAGTTTATAGTCAGGGAGTGTGTAGAGTCCAATGGAATATAAACCACACAAGGTCAGTGCAATAGCAAACATGAGAATATTGGGATTTCTTGTTCCTGATTCCTTCCTTGGACACCTACTCCACATGATTTTGGAAAACAAATTGAGGCAGTTTTTCTTTCTCTCTGCAGCCTTTTACTTCACTAGCAGCAATTAAGTTTCAAACTAAAGTGAGATTAGTTTTTCCCCATAATTTTCCTTTTGCTTAGCAAAAAACTCCAAAGAAGTCATGTTTTCCTTTTCCTATAATTAAAGGCTGCTGAGATGTTTCAAGACTTTAAAGGTGCCTCCAGGGAAGCTGGGCAACCTGAAGAATATCCAGAGCCTTCAAATGGCAGAGAAACAAATGCTTGAGACAAATGAGGAATTGTTGGTACAATTGCAGGTATGAAAAACAAGGAAGGGAAGAGATTACCTTACCAGACTGTGCCTGTGCTGTTGTGGAGGAGTGTCCAGTGTTCATCATTGTCATCCACCTTTGCTGCAAAGCTGTGTCTCATTTTGGATGTTTTTTCAGTGTCTCAGTGTGTTCTGTGGGAAAGACTCACCATCTCTAAAGTAAATTTTGTTCTGGTTTTGTGTCTGTTTTGTCTTAGGAAGAAATAACTGAAGCGGAGCGATCAGCGGAGCGCATCGAGGAAAGTGTGCAGCAGCTGCAGTACAAAATCCAGGTGCTCAAAAACCAGTTAGAGGGAGATGAAAAAGATGCCAAGAAGGTATTTCTCATTAATACCTCTGTATTCCTATAAGCCAGATGAATGGGGTAACTTGCAGAGCTGTCCCAAACAAACTGTTTCTCAGGGAGTGTCATTTAAGGAAAGCCTCATTTGCCTTTGGGAATGGATCTTCTTAATCTTTCCAACTTCAGCTGCAGAATTAAGAAGTTTGGTTTCAGAAGTGGGATAATGATAGGTTATTTTCCTACTTGTGTGCCTGATATTTGGGGGTTTGGATTTTTTTTTCTTTCTCTTCTTCCCTTTCTAGGTGTTCCAGGAAAATGGCAGTGGGGCACTCCACCTCCCAGAACTCCCCATGAGCAGCTTGCAGGCACCCATTTTGCAGGTGAGTGTGGAAGATAAATTTATATTTTCAGAGACACTTTGATTATGAGCAGGAAGGCAACAGAATGTGCTTTTATCACTTAACCTCTGCCTGAGGGGGCAATTCTGAAAATTCAGAAAATTTGAATAGGTTTTTCTTTTTCCTTTTTTTTTTTNNNNGTGTTTTTTTTTTCTTTTTTTTTTTTTTTTTTTTTTTTTTACTTTTCCTTGAGAACAATATGCTTTTGTTTTAAAACCAGGACAAAAGCCTAAAAACCCTCCTCATCCCTGGAAGTGTCCAAGGCCAGGTTGGATGGGGCTCTGAGTAGCCTGGTTAAATGGAAGGTGTCCCTGCCCATGGCAGGAATGTTGGAACAAGCTGGTCTTTAAGGTCCTTTCCAACCTAAACCCTTCTGGGACTTTATGATTTAAAGCATCACATGTCTTTTCCTAGAAACCCTATGGCTCTAGGGAACTTGTAATTTCTGAAATATAACTGCTGGAGGGAAGATTCATTCTGTGACTTTGAATCTTGTTTGTTTTAGCTGTAGCTGGGGCTGCATGAACATGAAATTCGTGTTGCACTTGTCAAGAGCTGTTTTTTTATTTGTTGTCTATCATTTTTTCCTTCTCTAGGAGGAAATTTTGAAGGTAAAGAATCAGAAGGGCCTTTTAAAGGATATGAATGCTATTCAGCAGTCAGCTGAGTTGAAGAACTTGTTAACCCTCATTGAAAAGACCTACGAGAAGGTGGATTTGCTTTGAGAAGCCAAAACGTGTGGAGTCTCCATGCTGAGTTTGGGAACTGCTTTTTCCCTGAGGGCTTTCCTGTTGTGACTGCTGAATTTCTGTTAAAACATTTTCTATTAATATTGGTATGTAAATCTGCAGATACATTCTAGGACTCGAGTGATTTATCTGTCAAGGTTTTTTGTGGGGTTTTTTGACTTGTGATGACTTCTAATGGTGATACATCCTGTCTGAGGAAAAGGGAGGGAAATGGATCTTGGGTTATTTGGGTGTTTTTACAGAATAAGGGAACTATTCCATTGTATTTGCACTTCTGTATCTATATCTGTAAATCACTGAAGGCAGTGTCTTTTACCAAAGTAGCTTTTAGTTGACAGTTTAATCTTTAAACCTGAAACAGGTAGTAAAAATAAGCTTATCTGATACTCACTTATAAATCCCCTGTTCAACTTGCTTAATATTTTTTAATAAAAAACTCTCAATGGCAGAAAATTGAATATTTTTTATCAAATGTACAAAATTGTTTTTACATTTTCATTACTTGATGAAAAAAAACCAACATAAAACAACATAAAGTACTTTCTCAGGTCAAATGAGCTGCTGGAAGACATCAGTGCTCTTTACGCTGACTTGCCAAATAAACTCTTGTTCTTCTGTTTACAAGCTGCTGGTACTCTTAATGAGGCAAGAGCTAATTATTTCTCCTGTGAGGGATTGAAAACCTCTCTGGAGTTAGAACTATGAAGTATCTCAAGTTGGAAGGAACCTGTAAGGATCTCGGAGTGCCGGCTCTCTGCTCCTCACAGGATTGCCTGAACTATGTAGGATCAGGAAAACTAGACTGAGTACTTGCTTTGTACTGACTCACATGAAAAGGAGTTGTGCTGGTTTGAGCCAAATTTGGAGAGGGGACTTCCCAAAAAGTCTCCCTCAGGAGAGCAGATTTCAGCAGCCCCTCCCCCCAAACTGGTTTGGGAAAAACTTCCTTCGAGGAAAAACAAGTGCAAAAAACTATTTATTGACCAAACCAAATGAATAGTATTAAACAAATGGAAACCTCTTGTTGCTTTGAGGAGTCAGTGAGTCAGAGAAATCCCTCTTTGGCTGCGGTTCAGTCAGGTTCAGTCCCTTCAGAGTTCAGGCCCAGTGGCCAGGCCTGGCGTTCTGCTGGTGGAGGGGGGGAAACCTCCCAGGCAGGTGTCCTGATGTCCTGGACCAGAGAGGTGCTGAACAAATCCCAGAGAGAGAAACCACAGTTTGCAAAATGCTTCTTGCTTCAGCCAACGAGGGGAAAAAAAGAAACCAGAGGACCAAACTCCCTGTCTCTTGCTCCCTGGCAGAAGAAGGAAGGGGAGGACAAAAAACAACTCCAAGAGCAAAAATTCCCCCCTTATCTTCCACCGTCTCGTTGTTTCTGTTTCTGCCGGAGTCGAAGGATGTAAACAAAACCTGTGCCAGCTTTTCTCTGACTGAATTAAAGGGACAAACTAATTTCTAAGCAGAGCAGATGATATGGAATATATAGCATAAAATACATACATAAAATCACTCTAGGACAGGAGTATAATGATTTAGAAATATTTCCCAAATTTGTGATCCCTTGGCAAGGGGGAGCATTTACTGATATCACCTTTATCCAAAGTAATTTAATCTACAGTATGGGCTGATGATTTTCCTGCATGCCAGGAAAAGATTAAGTAAAGACATACTCTTTTGCTTTCATTAAGGATGATTTACTGTGTGGGTTTTGATCTTCCTGAACCACATAGATGCCTTTTCCTTTTTAAGTTTTTTTATTTTGAAAAGATAATGTGGAGGAGGGCAGTGAGCAGGAGTCAGATACAGCTTCCACACAAGGAAAGGCAGCAGTAACTGAAGAAGGAGCTTCTGCCTTACAGGGCTGGGTAGTTACATAGACAAGCCATAATTATTTTAATTTGATTGTTTTCCCAAACACTGGGTAATTTATGATAGGCTGGCTGTGAGTGTTGTTACCTTGGGGTTGTCATGCACACATAAACAGGGCAACATGAACCAGGGAATATAAATCCAGACATTTAGGAGTGGTCTTAGCTCAGCTTGATGGTGGATATTCTTGGACAGAGCTGCAGAATGATCAGATTGTTGGTTTTGATGAGATTTGAGGCCTCTTCCAGAAGGATCACTGCTGATCTGTGTATATGGAGCTGTGACTTTATGTAATTTGACCTGGGAGCATCTGCAACTTCCATTTCACAAGCCTTGTCTTTAAGTAGGTGGGACATTTTCCATGTGTGTACGCTTTAATTACTGACTTTATCCACTTAAAGAATATTTGGGAAAATCTTAATGAACCTCTGGACTCAGGTCAGCTTAAGGTTTTTCCTTAGAAGTGGTCTTCTACAACAAGTACAGAACTCTGATGCTTTTACACATGGTAATGGAAGGAGTAGGGAGAAGAGCCAAGGGAAGAAGCTGCAATGAGACTTTGGGGAACATCAGGATATCCAGCCCAGATTCAAACCCATCTGACAGCCAAGGTCAAAAAACCCTTGTGTTCTGGCAGCCTGAAACTCTGAACATCCCACATTTATCACAGAGGCATCCCACATTTATCTCCTTGTACAAGCTAAGCACAGCTTCATGGTCCAGGTGTCTTTTGAGAAAAAGCCGGACTTGGGAGCGTTTTTTGGGACATGCTTTTAACAAACACTCCTTACCAAGTGAAAATGGCAGCAAGAATAACAAAGCTGAGGGTCTGTATTATTTAGCCAAGATTTGGTGATCTAAGAGATTAATTCATGAGCCATCAATTAGTTCACACTTCTGGTCCATTTCTGCTCTCCCCCAATAAATAAAAAATAAAAGAACACCACTTTGGTTTAGAAGTACTGGAAACCTTCATTGAAATATGGATTATTTTGGTCAAAGAATTAAGAAGACAGATGTAATGTATAAGTAAATTAAAGATTTTTGAAACCCAATGGATGCTGCTTAGAGCTCTAGGAACGTGCTACAACACACATTTTATAGGGCTTGGGGATGATATTAAATGAAATGGCAGGGCTGAGGTCCAGGTCTGAGTTGGAAACTCCAGGTGGAAGGTGGAAGCTGAACCTCTGCAGGAGGCTGGTGAAGAAGAGGAAGAGCTCCATCTTGGCAAGAGTCTCTCCAGCACAGATCCTCCGCCCTGGAACGAAACACAGAACAAGGACAAGAAAATCAGTGAGAGCTGCTTCTTCAAAAGTTGGAAGAAAAAAGCCCTTTGAGCAGCTCTCATTCTGAAAAAGGTCAGTGGAAATCCACAACACTTGAAATGTCACATCCCAGGTATGAATAAAAAAACCAGCAGATTTTAAAAGTCTGTCGGGTACAAAAGAGAGAGGAATTTTGATCTGCAGAGGCATCATTACAAAGCCAACTGGTGATGGTTTTTTCCTTTTCCTTTGAATAAATGTTTGCATTTGGGAAGAAATGTATGGGAATGCAGTCTGTATTCCTTAACTCCAGTTTTCAGTAAAATCTGACTTTTTTTCATTTTCACATTTTTCCTCTACTTGGCTGAACTTTTGGATCCTAAACCAACTGGCTTAGTCTAGACTTTAGTCTATTAGTCGACTCATAGGTGATTTTTTATACTAAAATTTGTCAGAAAATTCCTTGGAGACTCACAAATGCTGGCTAGAGTGGGGCTGAGAAGGAAGATGGGGGAGATATTCTATGGATATTCGAAAGTGCTGTAGGTATAAGTTTTTCTCAGTTCTGTCAAATCCAGCAGCTTGTAAACTGCCTTATTCTTAATATGATGATTCAAAGCCAGAACTAACAAAAACCTGAACTAAAATTTGGTTTTAACTCCCTTGTGTGACAGAAAGTGGAAAATGAAGAGCTGTTTGCATGGCTATGATATGAAATAAGCCCTCCAGGGCATGCCTGGACCTGAATATTCTTTCAGCAGGGACATCTAGACTTAAATCTAAGAATGAATGCCTGGGAACTGGAAATATCATAAGTTCTTATATGAAAAAAAATTATTTACTGCGTGTTGGATGGTATGACAAGAAAACATTCAAAGATCATGCAGAATTGAAAATATACAAATAGGGTCAATAAAAATGGGGAGTGTTGTGGATGTAATAGATAAGTTAGGCAGAGTGAAGTATGGCAACTTAAAAAGAGCAATTACAGAGCCTGCAAAGCAGAAGAAATGGCAGAGAAGGAGCAGGCTTGGAATCTTCCATGGCTTGGGAAATGGTGCAGGTGTGTAAACTCAGGTGAATGTCACACTCTGGGGAAGCCTCAAAGGGCTGCCCCCTTCTGTCCTTTGATATTACACAGAATTTCGGGGTTTACATGGCAACTCCTCCTTGTTGTCACACTATATGAAATCTTGACCCAGCCAACGTTATTTGTGACTTTTTAAAAGGGACAGGGAAAAATTGAGCAGGAAATGCCCAGAAGCACCTTTGCTGTGTGTTCTGTGTAAATGCAAAAGACAAAGCACCTATTGAAAAAGGCAGGAAAGCATCTTTCTTCACAAATTTCCCATTGGCATCAAGGAAGTGCTCGGGGTAGAACATGTCTGGCTTCTCCCACTGTGACGGGTCTTTCAGGACTGAGGTCAGCAGAGGGATGATGTAGGTTCCCTGCAAAAGAGGACAGAAGAATGAATCCCTGGGCAAATTCAGAGCAAGGAAATGTTAAAAGAAGCAATCCTGTAGGCATCTCACCTTGGGAATGAAATAGCCTTTGAGGGTGACATCTGCAGCAGTCTCGTGAGGCAAATTCAGCGGCAGGATATTGGCAAACCTCTGAATTTCATGGATGACGGCATCTGTGTATGGCATCTGAGCCCGGTGCTCCATCCGCGGGGGGTTGGATCCTATCACTTGCTCTATCTCTTCTTGGACCTTTTCTGAAGAAAGAACCAACTCTAAGATACAAGGACTCATTTTCCCCTGAGACACACCGTGCTTTACTAGTGTAAAGTGTAATAGATCTGGAGTGCAAACCATAAATTCTCCAAAACTCTTTTTTTTCCTTTCAGAAATAATGGGAGGTGAACAGGATTATGGTGTTGGATTGATTCTTTACAAAAAAGAAACCTAAAGATTTTTTTCTGCCCTCTCTTTTGTCTAAAGATCATTGTTCTGCCCACGGATTTTCTCAAACCCTCTATTTGACTCCGAACAACCCTGTACCATCAGCTGGAATTGAGATGCCAGACCAAGGGCAGTTCCCTGAATCTTCTCAGGTCCCTAAAGCCTCAGTACAGTCCATTTAACATCTGCACAGGCCTTTGGTTCATCAACAGTTTCTGCTGGAAACCTGGAACAATTTCATTGACCGACACAGGACAGGTCTTTTCTTATTAATGAATGAAATTTCCTGAGCAAAGGGCCTGGCCTGTATGAACTCTGTTTGTGTTCTGCTCCTGGCTGACCAGTGATCCTCACTGGGTCTGAGCCACAGGGCACAGAGACAACAACTGGCTGGAAATCTCAGCTTTTTGTAACTTGGCCTGTTAACAGATACGTTGATCCTCCAGGTTTTGTTAGGTCCCCAATTACCTGAATGTAACAGTATCTACCATAAAACCACTTACTCTGGATTTCAGGATACTTTAGCATCAGCAGAAAACCCCAGTTTAGTGTGGTGGAAGTTGTCTCAACACCAGCAGTAAACAAATTGCTCACCAAGCTTAGCAAGTTGTCATTATGGAAATACCCATTGGTAGTGGATTTCTCCTGAAAAAAAGTGGTTGAGATAAAGGGATGAAAACTTAAAGCTTTCGATGTGAAAATGCAATTTATGTCGATAAACATTTGAAAGGAAATAAATCCTATATTTTACAAAAAGTGTGAAAGACAAGGAAGAGCTTTGGGCTTGTGCCTGGAGAAGAGTGCTGACATCTCTGTATTTACTGGGGCCAGCTGCAAAGAGAGCTGCTTTCCCCATGGGCAAGGTAACCCAGACATATCAGAGACCCCAAATGAGAGTCCCAGTAAAGCCCAGATAGTGATTTCATTCTATAATACATTATGTTTTTGAAAGAGCTGGAAGGACGGGGGCAACAGACAGAGCAGATAAAAAGATGCAGCCTTGGTAAATATATTGATACAGTCTGAAGAAAATAAATAAGGATAAATGTTTGCTGATTAAAAGAAGTTGGAACTTCAACAGCGTGAAGTATCTGTTCAACTCTCTCAGAGACAGCTTCCCTAAAGAAATTTAGCTGTAATTGTAAGAGCTGATAGGAAATTATAAATGTCTTCATAGAGCCGTAAAATTTGGAATCAACAAGAAATATTCAATTACCTCCTGCTGTTTAACCAGGAAAGCATCAATTAAATTTCTTTGGTCATTTTTGTCCAGGTTCTTGAGATTCTCTACAAAAGTAGCTTGCAGATAATCATGGAATTCCTCTCTGTTTTGGAGGATAGTCTTGTTAGCCCTTAGGAGGAATCCAAGGTATGGGAAGAGATTGTACACCTACGAGAGTGGAAGTTGTTAGAGAGAATTTATCAACCAGAGCTCTGAAAATGCTACAGAAACAAATTAGCAATGTTTGGCCTATTTTGCAGATGCAAAGTCAAAACCTTAAGATTAATATTTTGTTCTTTAGATCATGACAAAGTTAGTGGATGAATTCATGGTAGAAAACTCATCAAGGACCACTGAATAGATGTAAAGATCTTGCCCCAAATTACAATTTTTCAGGAGTAGTGTAGGTGTCATCCTCAAACACCTTCAACTTGCCATCAGGGACATGGAAATGGTGGCCAGCATTTTTTTTTATTGTTTTAGCCAGCTCTTCCACTAACATTTTCTTTCTCTTTTTCAAAACCTAGAGGAACGTAAATCAATCCAGGGTGCGGCAGCGTTGCAGGCAAGTACCAGAAGGTATTTTTTATTCATTAGCACTCTTCAAACTATATCTTAAATTATATTTTTGACAAAGACTAGGGGCTTGATTGTTGACTTCATGATTCCTAGGTTATCTCTCAGGCTTTTTATGTCCAAGAAAGTGCTTTCTAAACCTATTACCCCTCAAAGTCTCAGATTTTCCTGTTTAATAAAAGGAACTAACTACCAGTATTGCTATTTTCCTGTGGTATCCAGTGGAATAGCAACATAAACATGTGAATCATTACCATAATCTGAGGTTTCCCAGCAAGCCTCATGCTTTCATTGGTCAGCTGTATAAGTCTCCCAAATCTGGAGTCTTTGTAGTCAAATCGTTTCCCAAGCAATATTGACACAATTATATTAGCAACTGCTGCATTAATTATATTGCTGGCATCGAAGGGCTTTCCTAGGCAAGGAACAAGAGAATCTATTACATTGTGGCAAGAGATGTAATTTGTAAATGCAAACTGATTATTCAATATTGCTATTTATTTGTTATTATGTACTGCTATGATTGATTATTATCCAATGTCAGAACACCATCCCAAGGCACAAAAATGCCACAGGAGCCAAATTCATCAAACTGAAGTACATTTCATAATAAGGTCTGAACTTGAGAAGGCTCAAAAAGCCTCTGCATACTTGGACAAAACCTTAGAGGTGGTGAGGCTCTGGCACAGGTTGCCCAGAGAAGCTGTGGCTGTCCCTGGATCCCTGGAAGTGTCCAAGGCCAGGCTGGACGAGACTTGGAACCACCTGGGATAGTGGAAATTGTCCCTGCCCATGGCAGGGGGGGGGACTGGATGATCGTTAAGGTCCCTTCCATCCCAAACCATTCTTTGATTCTGTGATCCTACGGGTTTGAAGAATGAACAATCCACACACCTTCCTGTGAGGCGATGGTGTCTGCCAGGTGCCCGTACTCCTCCACGATTCGATCCTCAATGGCCTTTTTGCCCATCCCAAAGTCTCGTAAGGTTGTGAGGGTAAACCTTCTCATCACCTTCCAGTTTTCACCGTGAGCAAAAATAACCCCTGAGACCAAGAGAACATTTCAGAGTGGCAGACAATTTTAAATAGCTAACTTTTTTAGGCATAGAATGGAGCTGTTTAGTAGCAGTCACTTAAAACAGGTTAAATTGCATCCAGATGAGGAAAAACACAACCGTGCCTTAAGTATTTTCAATCCTTAACAATAGGTTTATTACACAAGCAAAGGATAAACTATTTAAGATTTATTTAACCAAATCTTAAGGAGACTATATATCCTAAAAGACACTTATCACTGAAAGAAAGTGGACATTGGAAATTCAAGTTCAAACTGTTGGTCATCATAGTTTGGAAGTCACATTGAACTGAGATCTCTGATGACTGCAGGAAAAACTTAAGTAGGCACACATGTCTTTACAATTTAGGTACAGTCTTAAAACCTCCACCGTCATTTTCTTTCACTGAAATTGTTGTACCATTTGACTGATGGCTTCAGCTATGGTTTTTTCCAAATGAAAAAATAAAATCAAAAGTAAGCTTCTATGCAATAATATGATCAAAAAGGTGCAGTGTTAAAATAGTCACAGAATTATTCCTGAATTTGTCCAAGGAGCTTTGGAGATATAAATATGAAACTCTCATGCTAAATTAGAGTGAAGTATGGGTGTGAAATTCTTGTTTTGAAACCCAGCTCAGCAGACAGTATTTCCCCTTAAAAAATAAATCTCCGGTTCTCTTTGTGTTACACGCTATCTACTGTCACATTCTGAATTTAAAAGCACTGTTCACCACTTGAAATGACAAGCTGCAGCAGTAGAATTTCAGAAAGGGTGGTGCTATGATAAATCCAAGAATCCACAAGTCCAGAGCCATATCATGAGAGCTAAAAATGCTTCTCTGGCATGGATGACGTGGTCTAGATCTTGAAATTGTGTCACTATCCATTATCTGTTGCTGTGGATATTTTTAGAGCTATGGTTGTTTTGTTGCCACTGTCAGTAGTTTCGAAGTTGAATAAGTGTGCTGAAGTCAATGAAATTACATTTCCAATGCCTTATGTGATCTCTGAGCCAAAGTGTGGTCCCAGCTCCTGCTTTGTCTATAGGGGAAAAAAATCCAGTAGGTCAAGATGATAAGGAAAAGTAAGACCAACTTACCATTTCCTTTGGTCAAATCTTCAAAGAGTGGGATTTTCGGTCTCTCTGCAAATGCATCTGCCTGGTTTACGAGAGCTTCCTTCACTGTCTCATACCCAGAGATCACTACTATTTTCCTGTTCCCCATCTGAACACTGAAGACTGGACCATATTTTTTGGACAGCTGTCAGGAGAAGAGAACAGTGATTTACAGCTCTTACAGCCTACAATGAAATTCGTAACCCTTTCCAGTGCTGCTTATTTTGCAGCCCTGCCTCTGGGCTCCTAACATGTGAGATATTTTCCTGAGTACAGGGAAGGACACTTGATTTAAATGATGAGAATATGCCAGACATTGTGATGGATAATGACTAAATGGCACAGCTGGGAGAGGAGTCCCATTGTGCTAAACTGAGCAAAAGTGTCAACAGCTGAAACGCCAAGTCAGCAAAGGCTTGCACTGACAGCTCTGTCTTCCCCTCAGAAACCCTTGTAAATTCAATTTTTGACTCATATTCTCACACTTATCTCTATGCTATTGTGTTTCTTTTGTGTATGGGCTAAACCTATTCAAACTTCTGCTATCATTAACGCATTAGAGAAACCCAGTTTGTTTCTGGGCCAGGATTTAGCGTTAGGTAAATTCAAACTTTTTGTACATGACTACATCCAGCATGAATCTGTCTGAGAGGCAAGGTACCTTTTTAGGTGGTACAGGTGATTTTATTTTTGTGTAACTCAGTGTTCCTGATTCTCCTGACAACTGGAAGGGGTTTTCCCAACTGCACTTATTTTCTAGGGCGTTTACAGAGAAGAAACAGAAGGCAACTATTTGGCATCAAGATGCAAAATGTTCAGCAAGTGGTAAGCAAGTTCAGCCAGTTGAAATAACAGGAGCAGAGTCCCATATTTGAATTATGCTCAAGTCAGAGAACCAACCTCCAGTATTAAAATGGAGCCACTGAATTACAGCAGAGACATGTTGGTTCTGTTGGCCTGAAAGCAGATTGAACTTGCTTTTGTCAACACGATTGGGCTGTGTTGGAGAGCTACAGTGATATTCCAGATATTGCATCTAAGCAGTCTTTTGATTTGTGGATTCAGCACTCATACAGGTTTACAGCTGCAAATATCCCTTTCAAAATCATCAGCAAGGAAGATATGTAATTTTAATGTCTAAGCAGAAAAACACTAAGAAAGGAGCAAGTTCATAGAATTCTTCTGACTCAAAGCCAGCAAAGCCCTGCAATAAACTAGGTAAAGAAAGCACCAGAAGAAAATGGAAAGATTTATTGTTTAGGCAATGGTTGGCCCAGAATATTAAGAGTATATAGTTATATTTTCAGCTTTTGGGGAAGAAAGGAGGAAAGGGAGGTGAGAAATGTTGATAAATCAGTGAAAGCAAGATGCTGCAGTCACAGCTTCAGGTGCATCAATCAGTGGAAGGCAGAGAGGGTTACATCACATATCAAAATCATTCCTTATTCAGTTGCCTTTTTCTCAAAATCACTACGAGAATAAGGTGGACACTTGCTATTAATTTGAGAGTTGTTGAAGGGTGAAACCTGGGTGCATGGAGAAAGTATTACAGTAAGGAAACCATGCTACCTTCAACATTTTCTGCTCAAATAACCATCTCCTGTCCCTTGGCAAGGCTCATCCATGGATGCAATAGGAGAAACTCTCAGACATCTTGGACTATGGGGCTCAGTAATACGTGCAATTATAGGACCAATAGAAAAGAAAATGAGTACCTGTAGATAAGTCCTGTAGGGTCTCTTCAAATCAAACAAAAGAAGGTTTCCAATTATAGGTAATGGTCTTGGTCCTGGAGGAAAATTCTGTCTTTGGTTGTTCCAGTAACCTGCTGTTTTCAAAATGGATAGAAAAGCCAGGATAAAGACTAAAACAATGGAAGTGCTGCTGTTCCAGAAACCTGCTGTTTTCAAAATGGATAGAAAAGCCAGGATGAACACAAAACCAATGGAAGTGCTGCTGTTCCAATCCATCTCTATTCAGCCAAGTATTTGCCACAGAAAAGAAAAGAGAAAATGTGGACTCTGGATCTCTTTCCTCCTGCGAGAATTTCGCTTGAGAGGCTCTCGTGCTAGTCCATAAACCTCTTTTCCAGTGAAGGGTATGTTTCACTTGCAATTGGTGACTTGTTCTCTTCCCCCGTGCTTCCTAATGAATCCTCAGAAGGGTTAAGGGGCAGATAAAGGTTTGCTAACCAGGGTGTGACTGGGTGAGAGTTTAGGTCCTTGGGCAAGTGTGAAAGTCCAAGAACATGGATAACTGCAGGTCATCAACCTGACGTTTGTTATATAAGCCATATGCCAGCCTGCATGCTGTCCAGGTTACTGATTAATCATGATTTTGTCATTAGCATAGATATTCTTGATACCCTTGAGAAATCAAAATTCCACTGCCCAGGGGTGTAGTGCACAGCAATTTATTTTTTTGAAGTGTTTAGGAGTGGCATAACTTTGATTCCACTGAATTCATTGGGAATTTAAAATCACAGAATCAGGGAATGATCAAGGTTGAAGGGGACTCGAATTCACCTGGCCCAGGCCACTGCTCAAGCTGCGCCACTAAGAGTCAGCTGCCCTAGACTATGTCCAGACAGGTTTTGAATATCTCCAAGGACCTAAACAATTACATGATCCTAAGGAGGGAGACTCTACAAACTCCTGGGCAACCTGTGCCAGTGCTTAGTCACTCTCACAGAAAAAAAGTGTCACCTGATGTTTAGAGGGAACCTCCTGTGTTTCAGGCCTGTGCCCATGGCCTCTGGTCCTGGCACTGGGCACCACTGAGGAGAGTCTGGCTCTGATGTATTTGATCCTTCCTCAGGTGTTTATATTGATGAGATGCCCCTGAGCTTTCTCTCCTCTAGGCTAAACTCCCACCTCTCTGGGTTTCCTCATACAAGAGATGTTCCAGCCACTCCAGCATCTTTGTGGTCCTTTGCTGGACTCTCCCCAGTCTGTCCATATCTCTTTGGTACTGGGCATCCCAGAACTGGACACAGCACTGGGAAAAGATATCCTCTGTTGGCTGAGGAAAGGAGACTCAGGTACAGCCTGACTCAGGTGTCTCAGAGTCTAAGAGCATGAGGAGTTGAGGAGGTGTTGAAAGAAGAAACCAAAGGGAAGACTGGACAGAAAAGTTGAGCCACAGAACAATGTTTGGAAGAGTTTTCTAGTAGAAATCTGAGCACTAAATTGTATGTGGTCTTGAGGCCAGAATGTGAATGTTGTGTGAGGTGAAGTGCCTCAAGGCTGAGCCCCTTGTCCTTCTCTCCCAAAAGCATCAGGATCCCTGCAAAGGCGTGACCAGAGGAGAAGAGGGAATAAGGGAATTTCCCACAGAATGCGGGTGAAGAGACCTAGAGGAAAGGAGCCCTGGCACGTGGCTGGGAGCCTGGGAGAGGGGCTCCAAGCCTGCTCTTGGACTGGCTCCCCCTGAGCTTGCTGTGTTCCCCAGGGGCTCTGAAGGAGAGACCAGGACATTTCACCTACCTGGAGGGTGTCCTGGGAAAAGTCCAGGGCCAGTGTCCAACTGTGCTCCAATTGGCCTGATTCCATTTCACCTTCACAGAGTGGGTAAAAAGACACTGAAAATGTTGGGGTTTCCTCATATATTTGGAATTTAACTAATAGCAAGGAACTGAGAGGAGGTTGAAAGGCAAACATTCGCAGGAGGCTTGAGAAGAACAGGAGGAGCTCACCTTTCGCAAGAGGAGACATATTTTGTTAACGTACTTTGTGAAAAGGTTGATCACAGTGAAAGAGAAGGAACACTGTACATCCCTAAGAAATCTCAAACAAATAGACTTGGTCATCTGATCGTTTAATTCATGTGTTTATTCAGCAACAAATTTGAACACAAATGTTAAAAGAAATTTTGTAAGCAAATATTCAGCCAATGGCTTTCAAATAAATTTTCTTTCAGGTAAAGGAATACAAAGATACTGCTCTGACAGAGGTAGCACTGAAGAGCTGAAAGACAGCCTTCAAAGCTATGGTCACCCACTGGTGTTCTGAAAATAGCTGACAATGAGCTTGACCTTTGGTTAGTTTAAAGAACATATCATTAAAGCTTTTAGTCATTAAAAAAAAAAAAGCACAATGTAAAAACAAGTCAAAACAAGTTTGGAGAACAAAGGTAAGACAGAAAGAGTGTAGAGCAGTTATTGGAGGGGATAAAACATTGCCAGTCTTTTATGAGAAAGAAAAGAAATGCTGATGACTGTGAGCCTCAAATTTAGAGTAGTTGTACTTTAACTTTTATTTTTCAATCCCATCCTCTAAGCTCATACTCCACTCTGTGTCTTGTTTAACTCCTTACTTTCCTTTTCCTGCCAGTGTAAGGCTTCCTCATGGAACAACAGAAGGCTTCCTAGTAAAATATTTTAAGCTTCTATCTTTTAAGTGTCCAGTCACATATTACAGAGAAGTTGTAACTAATTACTAATGAAGCTCTACTGACTCAAGGTATTCAAAGTTTTGATAAATTGGGAAATAACGAACCAAAGAAAATACCCTAAGCCAGAGAACCAAATGCCACTGACATCTTTAATGGTGAGGTGTGCAATTAGGGTAATAAACCTTTGGAGAAATAAGTCATACACTTCAAGGGCACAGTCACATGGAAAAGAAAATAATATGTAAAACTCTGATTAAACAGAGGGATTCATCTCCCTACTCTGTTTTTTGAGAGAACCTAAGGGACTGATTTCTCTTGGGGAGGAATCTTCTGAAAAAGAAGTCAGGGGACAATAATGAGTACTTAGAGGATGAGGGTATGGATTACTATGGAAAGATTATAAGGAGAACTGGGTAACCAAACTGTATAGTTCATTTATCCCCTTTTTGATTTAAAAAAATTAAATGTAATTATTGAGGGCATCAATTTCCAGGAAAGGTTCAGGTTGGATTTTAGGGAAAAATTCTTCACTGGAAGAGTGGTTAAACATTGCAACAAGCTCCCCAGGGAAGCAGGGGAGTCACCATCCCTGGAAGTGTTCAAGAAGTGAGTAGACATGACATTTCTCCATGTGGTTTGCTGGCCACTATGATAATCCATCCAAAGTAGCACTTGATGACCTTGGAAGTATTTTCCAACCTTCATTCTTTTGAGGATTCTATAATTCTCAAAGGTTTACTGCCAATAATGGGTGGTGCTTCCTTACTCAGGTGTTCCTGTGTGGTCAGCACTCAAAACTAGTGAAATTACCTCACCCCTTCAAGGTGAATGAAAGACCCCCTGAATCTTCAAGTAGGAATTTGAGGGGTGAAATTCATGTACTGAAGATTTTTGCAGGCTGTCCACAGATGGAATCTTTTTCAAGTACTGCAACACTTCGTAAATTATGCACAAAATACTTCTAAAATCTTTACAAATGCAATATTTACATTGCTAAACGCCTCCTCAGTTTTGACAAAAATGAATGTGTGAAAGCTTTGAGAGGATAAAGGACATCTTGCAGCCAACAAGGTAGAAGAGAGTCAGTCATTGCACATCTACAAAAGAGCTTATCTGAACTGAAGTGTGATACAACAAATGTATTTTTATTCATGGATAGAAATCTGACATATGTAGCAATATACAGCAGGTATAACATATGGGAGAGCACCCTGCCTCGTATCTTTCTAAAGATTTTCAAGGAAAAATACATAAGCAGAATTGAAAATATGTGTGCTATTTTATATAAGAGGAGTTTTCCCCTTAAGTTTGATAAGTAAGACTTGAAATAAGATCCTAGTATAAAAAAATTCTTGAAAGTTCACCCACTTTGGCTTGCTCTTCGAAGACATCAGCAGTAGCTTTCTGTGTCTGAATGATGGTTTGAGGCACCATGTTCCTTCTGTTAGATTTCCACTTCCCATCCATTGTCTCTCAATGGATTATCCCATGCATGAAGGGCAGCCACTAAAATCACTCTTGGGTGGAGTTGAATCACTTTAACTTCAATTTTCTTCTTTCTGCTTTCATATCTTCTAGAAGACAGTGACTTCAGAGTCAGTGACTCACCCCATGGAAGTTCTCTGACAAGTCTTCTGTAGGTTGAACATAGTTTCTTTTCAACCAGTTCCAAACAATTCATGTTTTTCTGGAGCTGGCATTAGTTCAGATTATATTCATTGACATTAACACTGCTGCAATCCACTTATGACTGTTGAATAGAATAAGACCGATTATGCAGTCATCTGGTTTTCATAGCTCCTACTCAGTTCCCTTGTTGTGTCCTTGAAACTAACTAAATCTATGATAATAAATAAATAGATCTATGACAATAATGAATTTTTTACAATTTAACTTTCTTCTCCCTTTCAATAAACATATTAATAATGAATCTTGATACTCATATTGCCTCTCATATTGCCTTATCAATCACTGTGTTCTGTGCTTTGCCATGAGAATTATTTCAACATTTTGCTTCCTTTCAAAATCAAACCTCAAAATACAGGACATTTTCTCCTCCACTGGAAAACAGGACCACACACTCTCTTAAAAAGTTAATCTGGGATGCTGTGGTGAAAAGTTTGTTCAAATCCAAATGAAAAATATCAATTCATTTCTTCTTGACTACCCCTACACAGTGGAAGGCTGTAACTCAGAAATCTTGCAGTTAAATATATTATTCTGTAATAACCTTGAAACCCAAAGTTTATTACAACTTGTCAGTGACAACAAAAGATAAAATATAGATAATTTTAAAAAGCAGTTCATGGTGCCTTTTTCTGATGAACAAATATATTAGAAGGACCTAATTAATTCACCTGAGCTTGGCATAATGACTAAGTAAGCTAAAATCAAGCTTGTTTTCTATTACAAAAATATAACTATCTACAGCCCTTTCTTAAAAACCTGGTGTGGTTAGGACAATACTTGGATGTTGTTTCATTGTTTCTTAAAATTAGAAACATAAAAGAGCATCATTAGGACAAATTTTTAGAGCATCATTAGGACAAAGATTAATTATTTTTCTACATGGCAGCTTCAGATCTGCTGTGCTCATCACGGTGGCTGGAGTACATTTCGGGTACTGTCTCCTCCTCTGGAACCTGCCATGAAAAACAAGAGTTCAGTTAAGGAGATATAGACTTCCTTTTGCCACAAAAGAAGACTAAAATGTGCTGAGAATGTAATTTTATTTGTATATATTATGTATCTGTTTATTAACATTGATACAGCCTGACATGAACCATCAGTTCTGGATACTGAGGGATGAATTCAGGGTTTTCTTCATACAAGTAGGAGTCTAATTCATTAAAAAAACTAATAAAATTTCCTTTTAGCTTCACATTTTACTTACAAGGAATGTATATAATCTATTGCTTATTGCCTTGGCTTTTTGGGTTTGCCCTGTCATAAAGCACAAATTTCAGGTTGCCTAAATTAAGAATAAGTCATCAGTCTCTGAAAATAAAGAGGAAACCTGATACAGTGAGCATGTAAGAGAGAGATAAAGGCCTCCACTGTGATATCAATTTGTTGTCTCTATTTCTGCTTTTTGCTCAAAGTGAGTCCAATGAAAAGGGCATGGCTACCTAAGAAGTCCAGAAATGATCCTGAAGGCAGCATTGATAAATTCACAGCCTGAGGTAGAGCAGCATTTTGGAATTTTGAAGAGTCAGCTTTTCTGACTCATACGTGCAAGCCTCAAAGCCCAGGAGAGCAGGGCTGCAGTGGCTGTACGTCCTCCAACATCATGAAAATGAAGTGAGGTTGTGTCTTACCTCCCAATAAGCAGAGTCATCAAAGCAGTTCTGGTCAGATACTTGTCCCAAGAACGGCAGCTTTAGAATAGCACCTGCAGGAAAACCAGCATCAGAGGTTAAAAAAATGAAGAAAATGACCAAATAAATGTCCCTCAGATGTGCCCTGGGCAGCCAGCTAAGTTTTCTGGCTGATTTCCTTATCTACAGAAATGCCCAACCATCCTGGGACATCGGGTCATTCTTCCTGGGAGGTGATAGAGATTTCTTCATATAAACATAAATAAGAGCATAAATAAGAGCTTGTTTTTTAATTGACCAGAATTCAGACAGAAATGTTCTCTTTCAGCCTGATTTTTTTGTTTGTTTGGAAATATTCGCAAACACATGGAAATGTGTGACACCTCATTGAGTATGTCTTGATCTCAAACTAGTGTCTGTTCACAACTTTAAGTGTCTGAATCTAGAAAAGAATTCCATTCAGAACTACATCTTATTACTCCTATAGATATCAAACTCAGTATCTTTGGAGCATGTATTCAGTAAGATATCTAGAATCACAGAATCATAGAAACATTTAAGCTGGAAAAGACCTCCAAGATCATCAAGTCCAATGCATGACCAAACACCATCTTGTCAACCAGACCAGAGCACTGAGTGCCACATCCAGTCATTCCCTGGACAGCTCCAGGGATGGGGACTCCACCACCTCCCTGGGCAGCCCATTCCAATGCCTGACAACCCTTTCAGTGAAGAAATTCCTCCTGATGAACCTGAACTTCATTTGAAGACAAAAATATTGGAAAACTGCTTTTCTGTATTTGAGTTTCTGCCAGCGTGCCATCACCCGTTATTTCAATTTTGTATTATTCACACGAAATTGTTGATACATATAAGTTCTCCATGAAGAAACCTCTAAATTCACACGTGTTTTTACTCACTATATTCATCATACTGACCTGTCAGTGCTCCTCCCACCAGTGCAACTCCAAGTGTACTGCCCAGGGCAGCAGCCTGCATGCCAGGAGTAAGAAGGTGACCATTCCTGAAAAGAGTAGAAAACCAAAGCATTGTCTATCAAAAAATTGTTACACTTTGAGACTGATGATAGGTCTTACAACATTGTACTTCCTGCCTGCTGGACAAGGAGAATCATAGGAAAATATCCTAGAATTTTAAAGGGTGGAAAAGATCTCCAAGATCATCGAGTCCAACAAATCCTGCCATTGTTGTGTACAAGACAGAACTCATGACTTTAGTTTGGCTTGTTTTAGGCTGCAGATGAAAACAAGTTCTCTGAGAAGGTTATTAATATCCTGTAAGCCTTTAGAGAGCACTCCCTATTATCAAAAAGACCAGCATTTCATCTTTTCGGAGTCTTGTGAGATAGTGGAAAAAAACCATTTGTCTTTTTTTTTTTTTTGAAATCTGACAATTACCAGCAGTGTAATTGTAGAATCACAATAAAGATTTTTCTATGTTTGAACGGTTCTGTGTGCTGGGTTTTTTATGATGTTTTAATTACTTTATTTTTATTTGAACTTTTAATCTGGAACAAGCTGGACATTTAAACAGAGTGTTAAAGGCAGGAGATCAAGTAGAACCCAAATTAAATGAGAATGTAATGTCTGACATCAAATCAATGATGCATTTCTGAAAAAAAAAATCATAATTAGATCCAAAGAAGGTAACAATTTAGAATGGACCGTCAAAAATAAAAACAAATTCTCTCTTTTCTCTGTAACTCACCTCATTTCCCTTTTTGCCGCAGTTACTATGATGCCAGCAATACCTCCCAGAATTCCAGGCAAACCATGTAAATTATGAACTCCACAAGTGTCTTGAATTTTCAGCTTGGATGCCAGCACAGGCTGAAATGAGGGGAAATATGAAGTTTATAGTGAGTTTATAGTCTTCCATAATCTCTAGATTGATATACAAAAGAAAGAGCAGCAGTACACAAATCAAATAATTATTAATGGTCACCATTATCTAGAGTTTACTGTATCTACCTTCCCTTCGCAGCAAACCAAGGGAGCTCCAGGAAAGTCAAAGAGAAATAAGAAATGGGAGCAGAGCTGGGTCCCCAGTACTTACAGTCAGGAACTGGAACCCGAGGACAGAGACAATTCCAGCAATGACCCCAATGAACATGGCAGAAAAAGGGTGGATTGCCAGGTCAGCACAGGTACCCACTGCTACTCCTCCTGCCAGGGTGGCATTTTGAATGAGAACCTGCGAAGGGGGCACAGAGGGGGAGGTGACACATGAGGAACAGAGGCTTGTTTTAGGGCTGACTGCCTCTGAAGGCTCTTTTGCACATCCTGGGCTCAGACAAATGAGTGCAGCTGCTGGAAAGTAGTGGGTGAAAACAGAGCTGGATTTTTGGGCAAGGAATTTAAGGTTGTCAGCCTGGCAGCCCCAAGCTGGTTTGGTTTTGCCTGCTGAGCAGCTGCCCTGTGAGATTGGCAGGGACAGGGCATTGCCTTGAGAGGTCTATTTTGGCTCTTGTAATACGGAGACTCAAGTGGGACCATCTTTGGAATAAGATCTAAAAGTCCACCTGAACATTGGGCTAATATCACTCAGTCCAGCAGGTTCTGTGGACAAGAGAGAATCATCACAGAATCATTAAGGCTGAAAGAGATCTTTAAGATTAATAAGTCCAACCATCAACCCAGCACGACCACCATGTTCTCTGGACAGTTTGCTGCAATGCTTTCCAACCCCTTCTGTGAAGAAATTTTTTGTAATATCCAGTCTAAACCTGTCCTGGTGCAACCTGAGGCCATTTTCTCTCATCTGTCACTTGTTTCTTGGGAGAAGAGACCGACTCCCACCTGGCTGCACCCTCCTGTCAGGGAGTTGTAGAGAGGAATAAAGTCCTCCCTGAACCTCTTTTTCTCCGAACTGAGCCCCCCCAGCCACTTCTAATCAGACTTTATGGCTTTGACAACCATAATAGCTCTAATTCTGGCCACAGTATGAGCAAAGGCTTCAGATAGCCTGGACAGACAGATGGACACTGAGACTCTGCCTACTCATCCTTAGTACAGAAGGTGGACTCAATTTAACAGGGGTTATGATGTGATTCTTACCATACTGAATTTGCCTCTTTTATCCACCAAGCTGGAGAGGGCGAATGTGACGATGGTGCAGGCAGCCAAGGAGTAGTAAGTGTTGATAATGGCTGTTGCCTGGGCTTCCTGGCCTTCTGCAATGGCAGAGTTGAAACTGGGCCAAAAAAGCCAAAGGAACAGGGTACCTGGATGAATGGAAGTCAAAACAAAGCAAAATCCATTCAGTCACAAGGGCCAATACAACAGAATGAGCTACAATAAATGAGGGCGATGATTAACTAAAGAAACATGGAATAGTCAAAATTCTGGAAGAAATAATAGAATAGGCAGAAGCTTTTGACACATGGTTTCTGTCCAATCTTACTGGAAGGCTTTAATGACCCCTTGCCATGCCCCACTCACTGCCAGAGCTCACCACCCCTGTGAAAACCCAGCCAGAACAGGAGGCATAGGCAACACAGTTCACATGTAAATCCTTTATCATCTAAAAATACAGCTGAAAGTTTTAGCTGGTGGATTGGTCTCTGAACAGTTCTCATGGACAGATAGATGTATGGTTTCCAACATTCATTACCAGGACAGGCACAGCTCAATCCTTTTAACTATGGCCAATTGCTATGGAAGCACTGCTTACAAGCAGAAGATTTAACAAAAAGGAAGTCACCACTTGTGCACAGTGAAAACACATCTTTGATTTGGCCTTTCTTTTCTTTGAACCAAGGAACAAGTGTAACAAGATGTGTGTCACTGAAAACATGGTGCATGCATCAGATTGAAAGGAATTTGCTTCCAGAAGTGTACTTAGGAAAATGGACATAGCATAACAATAGGTAATCAGTAAAAAATAGGGATGGAAGAGAGAAGAACAGCTGATCAACACTTGATATTACTTCACCTACCAATCATGGCAAACATGTCTGAGTGATAGGTGGATTCATCATTGTCGTGTTTGTTTTTCAGACCAGGACGGTACAAGACGAAGGCTGCAGCCAAACCAAAATAAGCTCCAAAAGCATGGATAGTCATCGAAGCTCCAACATCTGTGGCCTGTAATAGGGACCCAAAATAATGCCACGGATTTTATTCAGCATAAAGATGAGGGTTTGATGAACAAGAAGTCTGGGGGATTTAATGGTTTAATTCTACAGTAGAAGCTAGAGCCTAGCATATGCAAACTGGAAGTATTAAAAAGTGAAAGCATTTGTTATGAAGAGAAAACAATGATTGCTAAATAGCTGTACCTTTAATACTTTGGTAACTAGATGTTCATTGCATGCAAAGATGGTGATCTCCAGAAGAGTCAGGATCAGCATCTGAATGGGACTTGTTTTCCCCAGGAGTGCCCCAAATGAAATCAAAGCTGTTGCTGTGCTGAAGTCTGCATTTATCATGCTGAAGTTAAGAAAAAGAAAAAAGCAAAACAAAACACATGAAAATAAAGAAAATTAGTTTATAAGCTGTAATATCCAACGTGCCATTAAAATGATATCATTAAAATGATAAAGCTTTAACTTTTCAGAAACAAAATTATCAAGCTTACTTTGTGGATAAAAATTAAATCAATCTTTTCCAGGTGGATCTTGCAGGGATCTTACCATCTGCTGAAGAGTAAATGTAGGAGGTTTCCTCCCACTTATACCATACGTGTGCTTAGCTGGTTCAAATGATGGTGAAAAGGCAGATGAGAAGTGTATTGGGATGTGCAGGGATGTCATGGAATCACAGAATAATTTAGGCTGAAAAAGATTTCTAAGACCGTTGAGTCCAACCGTTTACCCAGCACTGCCAAGTCCAGCACTAAACCATGTCCCTCAGTGCCACATCCGCATGGTTTTTTAAAGGCTTTCAGGGATGGTGACTCCACAGCTTCCCTGGGCAACCTGTTCCAATGCCTGACCACCTTTTCTGTGAAGAGATTTTTCCCAATATCCAATTTAACCTCCTCTGGTGTGATTTCCTCTTGTCCTTTCAGGCCATTTCTTCTTGTCCTGTTGCTTGATTTTTGGAAGCAGAGCCCAGCCTCCACCTGGCTGCCCCCTCCTGTCAGGGAGTTGTGCAGAGCCAGAAGGTCCCCCCTGAGCCTCTTTTTCTCCAGGCTGAGCGCCTTTCCCAGCTCCCTCAGCTTCTTCTCATCAGACTTGTGCCCCAGACTCTTCCCCAACTCCTTTGTCCTTCTCTGGAGATGCTTCAGCCCCTCAATTTCCAGCCCTGACTGCTACCTGGGTTTCAAAGGTGACAGCAAGGTCTTTGGTCAGATGGTTTCTATAATCCTGGAAGCCTTGCACACCTTTCTGTCTCTGTGCATCATCTTTGCATGAGCTGTCAGGCAGGACCAGTGTTAATGTGTTTTGGGAAATGGTAAAGGTAAATAAACCCACAAACTGATCAAAAACTTAGAGCACAGAGAGGCACTAACCTGTGGGTCTCTCTACAAATGCCTGCCTGAAAGCATTAGGGAGCTACTTCTATCATTCCTGCTTTCCCCTCAGTAATGTTTGGATGCTCTTCCTTTCAAAATTGTCTACAGGTTGTTTCAGAAAACAGAACTGCAGATGTGGAAAACACTCTGAGACCTCGGTAGAGGCAGGACAGGTGAACAGGAGGGGCATTAACTGTGCTTGGAGACATTGCCCAGGAGGTCTCTTACTCTGTGATCGGTCTTCAGACCCTGCTGGAGTATGATACTCATGAAAATCACTCCTTGAGCAGTAAAAGAAAACCTCGTGAGTGAATGGACATGCTGCTCCAGTCTTTCTTCTGTGACCCCATGAGCCAGGGAAAGACAGATCCTTCCATGCCTGCTGGATGCAGCATGTGCTGTGCTACTGCTGGAAATCTTCCAGCTTCTACAGCTTCAGAGATTCAAAGCAATCTCTCTACAGGGCCCACGCCTCCCACACACAATGTAGCAGCTCAAATTTCATCACAGACTTTGGTTCCCTTGGCCCAGTGCACCAGGAGTGGCCCCCTCAGAGGTGAAGCACAGAAGGATATGCAGAGGTGGACAGTAAGGCTCAATGAAATTTAGGTAAAGTCTGACGCCATAGATGTTGTTGTTTATGGCTGCTCCTGATATGTTTAGGGATAGAAATATCATTTTTTGTAAATTCACATGTACCTTACGATATTAACAGGAATTTTCCCTCCTTTCATGTGCCAAAATCCTTGCATCAGAATTCCCCACTGGAGACCGAAGGCAGCAATGAGCATGTTGAAACCAACACTGCTGAATCCATATTTCTTCAGAAAGGTCATCAGGAAGCCAAATCCAACAAATATCATCACATGGACATCCTGAAAGTCTGAAGGGAAAACACGTCAATGCAGTGACTGTGAAGAGTGACTACGAAGGGTGAAAAGCAAGGGACGAAGAAGGATTGAAAAGAAAAGTTCCAAACTCCAGTCATGCACGTCATCCATTCTTCCCACTTCATCACCAGTCTACCAGTTGAAGACTGAGTGTCTGGAAAATGCCACACCTGATTGATTATATTGATTATATTGATTCCTATATCATTGTGGAAAGCCACTGGATCTCTATACTCATAGATTTAATGTGTCTGGCACTGTCCACTCTTTTGAAGCTGTCTGGGACATCAACACAGCTTCATGTCCTTACAGAAAAGTTATGTTCCCCTTCAAAAAAAGGTGGTCAGAGCCAGTGTGTTCTGACTAACTCCAAAACTGTACATGGGATTTGTTTGGTGAGTGCTAGGTGTCCCAGTCCAAGGGAATGCTTGGGATCCCTAAAAATTACTGTACAAGACATTGGTCTTTTTACATGGATAAAAGAAAAATTAATTTTAAGGCAAGGTTTAAATTTAAAAATTAATATAGTTAATTGCATACAATTAGACTTCTTTCAAATATTTGGTTATTTTTTGAAATACAAATTTTGTTAAAATATGGCTAGTCCTTTTTCTACTTTTTTAAGTTATTACTTTAAATTTTTGTTCTTTATGCTTTTAATACAAACTGTGTCTGTCACCACAACATGGACAGTTGATATTTTAAACTATTTTTTTACTTTCAAGTTTTATGTGATTTGATTGAGTCTAAACCAGACAGGTTTGAGTCCTGTAATTGCAACTTTTTGTCTGATTTTACTGTAACAACCTCCAGTATAGAGAGACCATTAAAAAATTTATTTCATTGCTCTTGCATGTCAATAAGTGTGAAAAACTTGAGCTGGTTAGTATAATATTTGGCTCGAAGTTACAATTGCCGTTACTTGAAGCACTCCTCAGTTTTGTATTACCAGGTTTAGCCAAAAGAGGGCCCAGAAGTATAATAAGTAACTGGGGATTCCTAATAAACTCTTTTATATTTACAGTGTTATATTCCCACCCTGACCTAGCACTGAAATAAGCAGTAAAAGCCTTTGCTTTGCATTTAAGGAATGACATTGTTGGCTGCCTTGGAATTAGATGATAAACTTTAAGGTCCCTTCCAACCCAGGCTGTTCTGTGATTCTATAGAAATACAGATGGATCACAAACATCTCCAATCCTTTTGCTTCTTCTTCAGGCTGAATATTTTAAAGCTCCCTGGACTTACTTACACAAATGATTAAAAGTCTTGGTTAAAACTAAGTTGATTCATGGGTGTTGAGGACAAATTCCTGCTGGTTTAGCCTGTACCTTGAACTTTAACTACCTTGTATGCACTATTTTAAAGAAGAATAGGTCTGGAATGACTTTAAATGATGAAGAAAACAGCATGATTTGATCTGAACAGTTTCAGTAACTCGTTGTGTTTGACAAAGCATAGAACTTCTATTCTGTGAGACAGGAAAATAAAAACTGGGAAAAACACTCCATAAGATCCTGAAATTATTCTGACATTACGCAGAATTCTGCAAGGCTGGCCAGGACCAGCATATTAACCCCACTGCAAGCTGGTCAGTCTCAACACAAAGATGCTTGTGGCACACACTAAAACTGATTTTGCTTGGCCTAAAGTTGTAAACCACAGAATCCTGAACAAGAGGGATGCATAAGTTTTCCTAAGCCCTGAGTCATGGATGCTCACAGGACAATGCATGCACAATGCCAACACTAAAGAAATCCTCTTGGAGTGCTCTAGGAACCATCACATCCCTTTGTTCTCCCATTCCAGTGGCACAACTCTGCTGAAGTTGTCCATCCAATTTGCTATGCCTGTGAAATAAATAGAATGCAAAGCTGTGCTTTGGGAATGGTCTCAGCACAGCCTTCCTTACCTGAGTGCAAAGCTGTGCTGATCCCCCCACTATTATTTTCATTTCTGTTCTGTTCAAAACCACTGAAACAGCTTGAATGCATGGTGCTGAGGTGTTTAAGGCACATAAAATCAGGCCCTGCACTGCAGTTCTGAGAATATAAATTGCCACCTGGATGAAACAACTAAATCTCTGGGGTAGAGATGGGTTAATATCCTAAGTCATAGCATGGGAAGCAGTTTGGAGCCATCATTTTGGGGTCTCAGGGGAAGTCCTGGCTCAAGATATTTCCTCATACACCTATCCAATCATAGCATTAAATTTCTGCCAAGTCCTCAGGCAAACTGTGCTTTTTTGTGCACTTTGTAGACAGGCAAATTTGAGAGGAAGGTGTCCTAAAAGTGAAAATACAGGTATTGTGAAAATCTGATTTTATTCCCATTCTTTATTGGGAGTGACCTCTGTCAGGTCAACATCTAAAAGTTCAACATGGCATTGATGGTGTTTGCTTAATTCATGTCTCTACTGGTAATCTGAGCAGCCTGGCCTAAAGAAATGCATGTTCTTCTCTCCTAAAACACTGTTCCCATCTTAAGAACAGTCCCTTATCCAGGCTATGCCTAAAGCCCCACCTGGGAGGAGGCCAAGGGACGCTTTACGTGAGCCCAGACTGTTCCAGAAGGCTGCTCACAGGTCAATAGTGTGGGCAGCTGAGGGACAAGCATGCAGGAATAACACAGTCATACACAGGGAGGCATGGGAGACAGCAGGAAATGTCTCCCACACCTTTTAGACACTGATACTAGCTAAGAAATAACCATAGGTGATCTCTAACTGGGTAGGTTGCATTAAAAAACCCATACTGTAGTGTTAGTACAATTACCTGTGCTGTCAAATTATTAGTGTGGGTTTTTTGCACATCTTTTGTCTAGACCAAACTATCCCCTCCTGGGTGGCATTGGACCAAGAGTCATTCCCAATTCACTGTCTAGATAAGGCCAGCTAATTTAGGAACTTGGGCAGTTCATTACAACTGGGATAGTTTAATATGACATCAGCTAAGAGAGATGGGTTTGTTCAGCCTGGAGAGGAGAAGGCTCTGGGGAGACCTTAAAGCACCTTCTAGTACTTAAAGAGGGCTTATAAAAAACTGGGAGAGTGACTTCTTAAATGGGCAGATAATGACAGGACAAGAGGTAACAGTTTTAAATTTAAAAAGAAGAGATTTCAACTGCATATTAGGAAGAAATTCTTCCCTGTGAGCATGGGGAGGCCCTGGCACAGGTTGCCCAGAGACACTGTGGCTGCCCCATCCCTGGAAGTTTCCAAGGCCAGGTTGGGTGGGGCTTGGAGCAGCCTGGTCTGTTAGAAGGTGTCTCTGCCCATGGCAGGGAGTTGAAAGAGGTGACCTTTAAGGTCCCTTCCAACCCAAACTTCCCTTGGGCTCTATGAACATCACTACCATGGCCAAGCTGTAAGAGCAGGCTCTGGCACAGCCTAAGTTTCCATGTCTCAGGGATACTGCCACATCTCAGTGGAGCTAACCCAAACGTGAGTAATTGGCCCCTGATGTCCTCCAGCTGACTTGTATCTGGAGCTGAATAATGCCCTGCATTCACTGTTCTCTGACCCAGACAATGCTCTCTGTGAGAATACACAACACAAGACTGCTGCATTTTGAGATCACATTCCCCTGTAACAGCCACTGAAAGGACAGAGTGAGAGAAAAAGAGGGATACATTCAGAATCACACGAGTGCTACCAGCAGGCAGGGAGTTCTGTACTCTATGATCCTCATCTAGAGCACTAAGGCCAGGGCTACAAGCCATTGAAGCCTCAGAGCCGAGAAAATAAACAACAAACCTTCAATACTGCCAGGAAAGCACAGTGTGGAGCAATGCAAACTTCATTTTCTATTTATTCACAGTAGTCTTATCTTTGCATGAGGAGGAGGGAGGAGGTGAGAGAAGTCAGCAGCTACTTCCCAGGCCAAAAGCTTCCTCTCTTCATCAAGTATTTGCAGAGCAACAAATTAACAGAAACATTTTCAGGCTAAACCATTAGTGCCTAACCATTACTGCTTTAAAAGATAGCAGGGGGTTATTCACCTTGTCACAAAAGCTATGGCCCATTTTGGAGCCCAGCTTCTACAAACATTTTATAACAGTGATGCATATGCAGCTCAATTTCCATATTCTCATAAGACAACGTTTCCAAACCTGGATGGCAGTAATGAAACCTTCTATTAATTTTTGAATTATTTAATACAGTAATCAGGATAGAAGGTCTGGCAAGAAACACCCCTATCTGTCTCTGGAAAATCCTGGAATCTTTCAAAGCTATACGAAGCTCTCCAAGTCTTAACCTGCTGTGCAAACACTAGAACTATTTCCTAGGCTCTTCTCTCACAGAACAGTAAACTTCTCAGAAGTGAGGTACTTGCAGAATTTTGTATGTGCTCAAATTGGATTTGACTTTCAAGCCTGCTGCTTTCACACCTCAGAAAAATTTGTTTGCCCCAAAACACAACTTTCTTTCCCAGCTTTATCAGTAGGTCTCATAAGTTATTCAGAAATCTTGCTTAGGATCAGTTTAAACAAATTCCAGCTTCTATAAATCTTAGACAGCAGTACTTACGTGGGTATAACCCTGTATCATGAGAAGCGGTGTCATAATCCACAAAAACCCCATACAGAACAATGATGATCGCTTCCAGAAGAAGAGCCAGGATGGAGAACTTGAACCTCATGTTGGTGTCAAAGTCTGGAGGCATTGCAAGAGAGCAGGTGGCTGTGAGAGCTTGATAATGGGCGTTTGCCTTCAGAGGAGCTGACTAATTCCGTGGGTCTGGGTGATATAGCAAAAAAAAAAAGAAACAGAGACGTGAACGCGCCGTCACACCCACTATGGGAGGGAAAACGTACGGGTCAATACAGGGATTTCGGTTTCCCAGGGTACTTCTGTGTGTGGAATGCTGGCTTGCATGTGCTTTTTTTTTTCCTTCCAGTTTGTGATACAAACCAGCTCATTCAGCCACAGTTGTGCTTCTCACTGCCTTATATGTATTTCAAAAAGGAAATAGCCTTCAAGAAAATCTCACACAGCCTGGTTTGCTGCACGTAGTAAGGAACGGTGACTCTCAATTGTGTTTCCTGGAGTCAATAATATTTTCAAGTTGCAGCTCTTCTTCCAAAAAACAAATCATTTTGCATCACAAATAGAACCTGGAAAATCACCTCTCTTCATACAGGCTGTGATAAGCAAGGAGAATCTCTTTCAGCAGCCTGAAGACATACTTTTTTTATTTCACAGTGAAGTTCTTGTTCTCAGAGCACAAGTTCTCAATGCAAACTCTTATTTAAAAAGGAAATGATTGTACTTCTTATACGTAAAAAGGATATTCATAGTTGTTAAAAAAGAAAGCTGTAATTATTAAAAAGATGAATTTGAAGAGAACAGCTCCATTTTTCATTTTGAATTACTGTCTTTTTTTTACATTCCCCTTAGCTCAGACAATGAAAATAGGTCAGAGACCAAATCTATTACATGATTTAAAAAGCTCCATTTCTAAACTTTCTCACAAATGCAGGAGAAAATTAAATTTCACTTAGTTTGCTCTTGGATGATCTCTTGCTCTTGAGAGTCACATTGCTTGTCAAAATTTGTTTTGAGTCCTCAGAGTTTTGTGTATAAAATCCTGTATTGATGTGAGTAAATTCACCTCTGTTAATCCAGTAGTCAGAAAACAGGGCAAAATTATATGGTAGGAGCTTTTATTTCATGAAAAGTTGTATCTATTAAAAAGAGGGATGATATTGTAGTAGTTGACTAATTGGTCATGAAAAAGTAGTAGCAGGATACAGCAATAAAATCCTGTGTCAATTCTTGGGTATAAAAATCAGCTTAATATAGAGATGTTGGGAGATGATGCTAAGTTGGGTTGCTGTCCTGGTGAAATACTGCTGGAAAACTGCCCAAGTGCTATGAGATTTAAAGAACTCAG
Organism: Orthonyx spaldingii; assembly: GCA_013397795.1. Taxonomy (NCBI): domain Eukaryota; kingdom Metazoa; phylum Chordata; class Aves; order Passeriformes; family Orthonychidae; genus Orthonyx; species Orthonyx spaldingii. Next base: position 828,132 of record VZTJ01006440.1, on the reverse strand, counting down.
TTATTTTATAAGGTGTTTCTATTCTGGTGTACAGGACAGTGCCATGACTTCTTCTCTGTTCCTAAGGCAAATTTACAATTCTCTAACATAAAGGTAGAATTGACCATTATCCAATCTAAGTTTAAAATTGTCGCGGCTTTTTCTCCTTGACAATGAGTCTGTGGATTTGGAAGGGAAATCAAAGTGTTTAGCAAGAAAATACTCATCTATCACATAATCAAGCCTGCAAGTGGCAAAGCTAAAATAAGCTCATGTGTGTTTTTTTCCTTCATAGCAACTGTATTTCATTTGAACAGGTCAAAGAGAGGAAACAGAGCTTTGTTAAAAAGCTATCACTCATCCTTACTGCACCACAGGATAGGACACACAGCCAGCTTTGATTGTGAGGACTTGTGAACTCCTACATTTGCTCAGGAGGTGATTAAAAAAGAACAAACTCACGAGCCAAGTTCATTGGTTTTCTTACCCATAGCTCGGCCATGAATATCTTGTGTATTCATGGCATAAAGTTCTTACTAGTGAAGATCTCACATGACCTATGTGCAATCCTTATGTTAAGATCTTTCAGTGGCGTGGAAGAGTTTCCTTGCTGAAATCTTATCAGGAAAAGTGCCTTTTAATAGTGTTTAAAATTTAAAATGGGTCATGTCCATTCAATCAGGACTTTCTCTGAGGTTATTATTCTATATCTTAAATCTCATGCTGGTACATACACACACACACAGTCTGTATTGTGTGGAAGAGTATTCATCCATGTCTTTTTCCTTTTCCTTGGCCAGGAAGAATAATTTAACTATTTTCTCAGTGAGGTGAATTAATGCTCAACAGCCACAGAATGACCCCTAGACATGTACAGGTGATTTACACACAAATAGGGATGCTGAAGAAATTCTATTCCAATATTTATGTACTCTAATATTTGTTCTTCTAAATAAATGAAGCATTTCTCTCTCACCACTAACAAGCTTGAATCAGTCACAAATTAACTTCAGATATTGCCAACTTTAAGCTAGAAGGACTGACAACACAAGCTGCCAGGAAGAAGATGCTTTATCCAAGGGGTGGAGCTGGACTATTTTGCTCACTGGACTTTTTGGGAAAACCCAGTTTGACCTGACTTGTTGCCTCAGTTTTTGCTTGTTGAGATGGGCTTTGGCTTGTGTCATATTTGGGTCTGGGTGCTGCTCCAGCTGCTTTGGGTATTCTCCTCAAGCCTCTCCAAGGGAAGAACTGTGAATATCCATACCCTGGGTACACACAAACCCAGTGCTACCATCTGTGGAGAGTACGGAATGTTTACCCTCTTAAATCATGGAAATAAGGCCGGGATCTTTCAGCCCTACATCACGGTGGAAACTTTGGAGAAAATCAGTAGGTCCTGCATTTTGCTGTGATGTATTTCCCAGCAGAAGCCACTGCCATGTCAATGGCTGGCTGCCATTGCCATTTTTTTCCTGATTGCCTCATTCCTGACACAGGCTTTCCAGGCGATGGGGAACAGCCACTGCCAACACCTCATTTCAAAGCCCAGCAGCCTTTAAGTGTCCATTCAGCTGTTGCACAGAGCAATCAAAATGCACACATCTTAAACTGCTGCTCTGTAGGAAATTCCCTTACGTCTCCTTATTCGCTTCATTCCAGTCCTGGAGGATATAAATGCAATGGAAGGAGTGAGGGTGTTCTTTGATAAATATTGCTGCACACCTGGATCTACTAAGTCACATTAGGTATTTGTCACTTAAATAGCTGTTGGAATTTTTATCAGCTTTCCATATAAATAGGACATTGGTGACTTATCACAAACTTTATGTAAATAAATGTGAACAGTTGTGGCAGAGCTTCAAGCTTCTGGAAGGATAAAAATAAGAAGTAAAGGGGTTGCTTGCACAGTATCTTGCCTAAAGAATGAGAAAGAATCACCATTTAATAATCTTCTTACAGAATGCCTTCAAACATCATTAGGAGTGGCATTCACCTGACCAGACACTCTCTGTGCATTTCTGTACCTGATCTAACCTTCGATGTTTTCCCTTGAAATCAGACTCTCATGGAAATGTTAAAGTTGGAAAAGACCTCTAAGATCATGAAGTCCAGTCATTAACCCAGCACTGCCAGGTTCACCACTAAACCATGTCCTCAGCACCACATCTACAAGTGTTTTCTATTTCTTTTCCAGAAGAAATAGAAACTTCCAAGAACAATTGTTCTCACGTTAAAGGACGTTACCTAAAATACCTGGCTAAATAACCCTGGTGAATGGAAGTGCCCTTTTTGGTCATGGTTCTTGGCTGACACAGGTTCAAATCAGGTTCAGGATGTCTCCTAGAAGAGGCTGATGTTATTTAAGACTCTGAGCTCAGTTCACTGAAGTCTGAGCTACAAGGATGCCTCAGTCAATGATGTGGATTTACAGAGCATGACTCGGGTGCACACCAATCTTCAGTTTTCTTCTTGGTGTGTGCTCTTCTTGTGGACACAGCTACGGAGACCAGAGAAGTGGGATAAGCTGCACCTTGCCTCCACACTGGGGCAGAAATATTTTTTGGATCTCCTGAACTTTGAGCTAAGTCTTTTTTGAGAACATTGACATTTATCCCATTTCTGTGGTGTCACGGTAGAAGCATTTTTTTCATTAATCATTAACTTTAATTTTTTGAGTCAGCAGACCCCTAACTCTCCTCAGGTTGAAAGCTCAGCCAAGTTAATGCATCTAGTCCATGCAGTCCTTAAATAGCCTCCTTCACCTTAAAGAGGGAAATAATGTTCAGTGGATTTTCCGACTCCTTGGGTAGCAACAATAAGATCACAGAAGGAGTCAGGCTGGAAGGAACCACAGTGGCTCATCTGGTCCCACCTCCCTGCTCAAGCAGGGCCATCCCAGAGCACAGGATTGTGTCCAGACAGGTCTGGAATATCCCCAGTGAGGGAGACTCTACACCCCCTCTGGACAATCTGTTCAGGGCTCAGTCACTGCACAGGGAAGAAGTTGTGCCTCCTGTCCATGTGGAACTTGCTGGGCATCAGTTTCTGCCTGTTGCCTCTTTGTCTTGACTGGATCCAAATCATCCCCACCAGCCTCTTAGCTCATTTCTTGTCAATGTGGGTTGATATTGCAGTGTCTTTTGGTAAAATAAACGTGTTTTCTTTTCCCGTTTGAAATCTCACAGACTTTGTTCTCTAAGACCTTGCTTGATTACTAGACAATATTTTTAATGTTTCCAGTACAGAAAGAACATCAATAGAAGGTAACACTAGAAGGAATTAGCTTTTTTTCTTTCCTCTAAATAGAATAGGCCAAATAATTGCATCCAGTTGGACTGTGTTCAGCTAAAGAGTGACTTGTTGAAGAAGAGCATGTTCCACTTCGAAACTTCACTCTTTCATTTCTGCTTTTATTGCATGAGTGTTGCAAAGCAGGAGTTAAAAGCCGAAACAGAAACTTTTGGTGGAGGTGTATCCCAAAGTTGCAGGAAAGCTGTTTGCTAGAGATAACCAGGTTCTTCTCCGTTCCACAGGGGGCAGTGAGCCTGCACTGCTCTTGTGATAAAAAGGACTTAGCTAAGATGGATGCTTTGCATACACTTAAAAGAAATACTAACAGTTAGATGTCTATGTTTAAGTCTCAGATGGTGTGAGTGAGGAATTATTGACTTTTCCTGGGTTAATATAAGTGTTCCTCTTGCTCCCCATCAGTCCCCTGTGCTTACTTGTGACTGGGCACTTGGTGTGGCTGTTCCTGCCTGTGTGAAATCCCTCACAGAGTCTGGTTCTAAAGGCAAGCAGGTCTTAAGCTTCTGAAAAAGCACAAGGAGATATTTTCAGACATGGCAATGAATCACCTCAGTTGTCTTTCCTTACAGAAGACTGGTTGCCTCTAGATTACAAAATCCACTCTGTAGCTGTGAATACACCTGGATTTGTGTTCATTCTTTGCATCATGCCAGAAAAGCACTGAGAAAGGGCACTTGTAAAGAAAGTTCAGGAGAATTGTGTGGAGTCTTGCATATTAGGAAGAAATTCTTCTCTGTGAGAGTGCTGAGGCCCTGGTACAGGTTGCCCAGAGAAGCTGTGGCTGCCCCTTCCCTGAAAGTGTTCAAGGCTGGACAGGGTTTGGAGCAACCTGATCTAGTGGAAGGTGTCTGTGCCCATGGCAGGAGGGTTGGAAAAGGGTGTTATTTAAGATCCCTCCCAATCCACATCATTCTGTGATTCTGTGATTCCATAAGTCTTGTATTCCTCACTGACCTTTCATGATGCATTCCTTACTTAAACCAGCAGACACAAGCACAGGTCAATCTGAGCAATCCCAGAAAACCTTCTGCTAAGTGTGGCTTTTCCATCTTTTACATTAACATCAGCCTCTGGAGGCTGAGCTGTGATCTTCTTAGTGGCACAGCATCAAGGTGCAGTTTAGTGGGAGCATGAAATAGCTGGTCTGACCCACATGAGGATTTGTCAAGCCAGAGGGAGACAGTAAATATCAAATTTCTATGATTCAGTGAGTGCTATAAACTCTGAGCCACACCACAAGCTAAACCCCAGCACAAACTGTATTTTTTGTACATGTTTTCACACCAACTCACAAGTTCTAATCATTTTGACCTTGGCACAAGTTGCAACTGTGGGCAGAACAATTAGTACATAACGAATTCCTGTAAGAAACTCCCACATTGTTTGTTTTTCCTGTGTACAACAAACATCTCCTCCAGCTGGCTGAATATTAGGCCCTTGGGCACTTCTTTGTTTGCAGCTTGAATGCTGACCTGATGGAAGACATGATTTGTGACCTTCATATTTAATTTATATGACTGTTTTTTAGATGTCAGGAAGTAGGTGCTAAATCACCGAATATGCCGAAGTAGTCCTGTGCTATTGAACTGACAAGATGAATTTATTGTTTCCTCACAATGGGCCAAGGACAAATTCAATGAACAGCTACAACCCAACTTACTGTCTGAACTCCAACACCCCTTCCGGGACAAGCCAACACTGGAGGTACTACAATGAACTGGGAGCAAATAAATGTGAGTAAAGAAGGAAAAATTACCTCAGTGGAAAAATCCAGTCTCTGAAATGTTCATACCAAGCTGTGAAAGGTACAAGGTTTTGTTCCATAGCTCATTTGATGCCACATTCTCCTTAGAGACTTCCCATTTACCTCTAAAACATGCATAGAGTATTAAATAACTCATATAGGGCTGGATAAAAATCTTTATACTGGTTTGTTCAACTGATCTCTAGATTGGCAATGACTTTTAATGCAAGGATACTGGAATAACCTAGGATCCAAACATTTAAGCTTGGTTTAAGACATATTATGGTCAATATTATGTCGGAACGGTCTGGATTGTTTTTGGGTTTCCAATGCACCCATCCTTATGTTTATTGATTACAGAAAGGATGGTCCAGGGTTCATCCAGGAGGCAGAGCAAAAAGCAAGACTAGAGACAGACTGAGCCAAAATGGGGCTGCTGGGCCATGGACAGGTGGTGGGAGAGGTTTCAAGGATGCTAAAACCTCCTCACTGCTCAATATTAACTGACTGGGCTGGGGTGATTGTTGATATTTCTGGTTATTTTTGCCTGCCCAGCAAATTTCCACACCTTTGGATGACTTCTGCCTTATCACAAGGTTTGTCTCCCTGACTTCACACTCTACAACTTGCTTTCACTTAATCTTTCCCCTCCAGGTGCTTTACACATTTCTTCTCCATTGCCTTTTCTCTCCTTTTCCATTTATAACCTGATTTTCTTATGAGCACTGAGCCAGCGCTAACTGTGGAAGGAGCATGAGCACTGCTTCCGACACCTAATTTATTGTGACTGACATTTTTTACCTCTTCAATCACCCAGCATTTGTCTCTTCAGGAACATGGAATTTTTAGGACACTCAGGGCGTTTTCTTCAATTGTAGGTAGGTCATCACATCATACCTATTAAATACCAAAATAAATATTTTGCCCTCTGTAAAGTTTTTATGTCCTCTTTATTCCATTGGAAGGCTGCTGCTGACCTTTCCAGTTTTAATGCTTAGAAATCGATTTTTTTCACTAAATATCTTAATATAGTATATATATATCTTGGTTTTGTGCTGAAAAGAAAGAATAAAGCACAAGATTTTGAGAAAGATCTCCCGCCATAAGAAATAGTGACACCTGCACAGGACTCTCTCCTAAAAACAAGCATCAACTTAAGAGTCTCTTTCAAAAAATCCAGAGACATTTTCTGATACATTGTTGGGTGAGGGTGGAAAATCACCTCCATCATCTGACCAGAGTTGTACAGTCACATTTGCATAACAGGTGAATCCACTCTTGCTTTGAATGTGTAGAAATTCTGTAATTTCTGTGCCTCAGAAGCAGGAGTGCTCAGAAACTGTCCCTGACTCCTCAGTGTGTCAGCCCTGTGCAAAAATCACAAGGGCTACATTTCAATTTTTGCCAAAATAAACCTCTTTTGACCCTACAGCAATCACTTTGTGGGAAACTTATCATATGTGCCTGCACAAAGAATGCTGTTTATCTCCAGATAAAAATAACATGCTTTAACATATACTTCCTTTATTATCCTTAGTGTAGTTTTCTGGAATTTGTTTACATAGGGAAAAGACTTTTTAAAGAAGACAGGTGAATGGTTTTGCACACCCTAAAAAACCCCTGGTCGTTTAAAGTCAATGAATGAAAAAAAAAAATCTTATGGTTCATTCAACAAAATGAATAAGAGCCATAATTTGATTTTAGTGTGGCATCCAGGGCTTTCCTCTTTTACTCCCACCACTTCATGGAACAGTGGGAGAGAAGAGAAGAGAAGAGAAGAGAAGAGAAGAGAAGAGAAGAGAAGAGAAGAGAAGAGAAGAGAAGAGAAGAGAAGAGAAGAGAAGAGAAGAGAAGAGAAGAGAAGAGAAGAGAAGAGAAGAGAAGAGAAGAGAAGAGAAGAGAAGAGAAGAGAAGAGAAGAGAAGAGAAGAGAAGAGAAGAGAAGAGAAGAGAAGAGAAGAGAAGAGAAGAGAAGAGAAGAGAAGAGAAGAGAAGAGAAGAGAAGAGAAGAGAAGAGAAGAGAAGAGAAGAGAAGAGAAGAGAAGAGAAGAGAAGAGAAGAGAAGAGAAGAGAAGAGAAGAGAAGAGAAGAGAAGAGAAGAGAAGAGAAGAGAAGAGAAGAGAAGAGAAGAGAAGAGAAGAGAAGAGAAGAGAAGAGAAGAGAAGAGAAGAGAAGAGAAGAGAAGAGAAGAGAAGAGAAGAGAAGAGAAGAGAAGAGAAGAGAAGAGAAGAGAAGAGAAGAGAAGAGAAGAGAAGAGAAGAGAAGAGAAGAGAAGAGAAGAGAAGAGAAGAGAAGAGAAGAGAAGAGAAGAGAAGAGAAGAGAAGAGAAGAGAAGAGAAGAGAAGAGAAGAGAAGAGAAGAGAAGAGAAGAGAAGAGAAGAGAAGAGAAGAGAAGAGAAGAGAAGAGAAGAGAAGAGAAGAGAAGAGAAGAGAAGAGAAGAGAAGAGAAGAGAAGAGAAGAGGAGAAGAGAAGAGAAGAGAAAAAAGGAGAGGGGTGTTAATGATGCAAAACAGCAAGTAAAAAATATCATTTGATTTGAAATGATCATTTATATAATGAAAAACCCCAAGAATCTGGTGATAATGATTTTAGAGAGTAATTTCCAGTTACACGTGTTGAGCCCTGGGCTCTCCATCAGCGGCTGAATGAATAATTAATATGGGCCTTTCCCACACCAGTTTGCTACCTCAACTTTTCCTAAAAATCGCCTTTCTTCCAGAGTTGTTATTGCTGCTGGTGTCAGAGTATGTGTTAGTCCTCGGGAGCAGTCTGAGGGTGGCATTTCACAGACCCCAGAGCCGAGGGCTGAGCCAGTGACCAGCCCATGAACCCTCAGACGTCACCGGTGGGTCGGGAGGGAGTGTCACGTCCTCGCTTGTATCTCCCGGTGCCCCCTGTCCCCTTGACTTGTGGTTAAACTGAGATATAATTATGCTGGAGGCGTGGCTATCAAATGTGATATTATAATTTACAGGACCTAGTGCTTTGAAGGCTCTTTCTTGGCCTTCACTAATTAATCTTCCTTGCCCTGACTGTGCGGGTTTATCTCTGCCTTGCAGTCGGTGAGGCTGAAGCTCGCAGGTCAAATGTCTTGCTGGGGGGTTAAAAAGTCTTACTCAGAGCCCAGAGCAGAGACAGCAGCTGTCAAGAAAGTTCTTAATCAGAGAGTTCATCTCCTGTTTTCCACCGTTTAACCATGGCCCTTACGTTTAGAGGAATTCCATTTTTGGCAGCCTGGCCTAGAAAGATGGGAGCAGCCCAGGGGTGGGGAACGTCCTGGTCCTGTCCCTGCTCTGATGGACCTTTTCTGCTTGGGCTTGCTCAAACATCTTGCCATGATTTTATTTCATGGGAATAAACTGGATATTCTGACAATACAAATTTCTAATGGCATGTGAAGGTTTCCAACCCTTGCTTTCTATTTAGTATGAGGACTTGAGCAAGTGGCTTCAAGTTGTGCCAGGGAAGATTTAGATTGGGAAATAGGGAAAATTTCTTCATGGAAAGGGTTGTTAAACATTGGAATGGGCTGCCCTAGGAAGAGGTGAAGTCACCAGCCCAGGAGGTGTTTAAAAGGCCTGTGGAAGTGGCACTTGAGGTCATGGTTTAGTGGTGAAGGTCTTTTCCGACCCTAATGATTCTGTAATTTCATGTGAACCTGTTGTTACTGTAGGTGAGATGTGTCAAGAACAAGAGTGAGGCAAATTTTGTGGAAGATTTGTTCTAACACAGGAATAGATGGAGAAAAACAGGGAAGATAGAGGCCTGTGACTCTCAGCAAGACATTGGGATACTGAAAGTGATAACCTACTCTTTGGTTTAGCCCAGAGGCTAAATTTGATAATGAAACAGCTGCAGTTAGTGCCTTTTAAATATTAAAAATATTCTTTCTTCAGAAGCTATCAGACTGTTGAGTTGCTTCATAACCTTTGTTCAAAACTGTGTTTAAGGCCCTTGTCATGTGAGTTAACAGCTGAAGAGCTCTTACACCCCTCTCCACAGATAAGGCTTAGACTTGTACTGTAGTAGTTGCTCTTATCATCTCTCAGCATATGTGCTTCTTGTGAACCAGAACAGAAATTGTAAAAAATTCCTGGTGTTGTTTGCTTCTTGCCTGGACTAACACCTAAAAAGTAGCACAATTCAGCACAAACTAAAAAGCACATCCTAGTACCAAAAATGAAACCACTGTCAGGACATCAGTGTGAAAAATAACTTTGTGAAAATGCAGGCAAAGAATGGAGAGAAATGTCATTTGACATGTTGGATCTCAGCAAATGTCATATTGCTTTTGCCTCATCTGTGTGGGATAAACCCATATTCAGCAGCATCTCAGCCTTCCCAGGGACTTGAACAACAAAGTGGAGTATCCCAAACACTCCTTGATGTCAGCTCTGAGAAACAGGAACACCCAGGCAGCATTTCATCTCACCTTCTATTTGTTCTATTCCACATCAGTGGGGAAGCAGAATCTTTTGAAATCTCCTACAAAAGCATGAAGTTTGTGCCTGGATACCCTGGAGTAACCCAGCAGGGTGCCTGGTGCTCCAGGGTGGCACTTCAAGTTGTAGGAGATGCCTTCCAGATTCTGCTGCTGCTGTGCTCAAACATCATAGCTGGATATCCAGAGCATGAAAGTTGGCTGTCTGGGGAGGGAGCTCTCTTAGAAATCTCTGATAATAAAATAATTCCTTGTTAAATATTCATTGGCCCAGATAAAGGGGGAGGAAAGAGAAAAAACTTGGAAAATAACCCAGAAAACTCCTGAGAGTTTTGCCAAAATTATGTATCCTCCTATAAGAGAGTTGGGGTTTTATAGAGTAGTGTTTTCTGAGGAAGACACAAGTTTCTTAGGAAATTTTCACCAGCTTTAGTTTGAATTATGCTTTGTAGAAATCATAGAATCACAGTTTGGGTTGGAAGGGACCTGAAAAATCAACTTGTTCCACCCCCTGCCCAGGTTGCTCCGTGCCCCATCCAACCTGACCTTGGACATTCGCAGGGATGGGGCAGCCACAGCTTCTCTGGGCAGCTTGTGCCGGGGCCTCCCCACCCTCACAGGGGAGAATTTCTTCCTGATATCCAATCTAACCCTGCCCTCTCTCAGTCTGAAGCTATTCTCCCTTTTCCTATTATTCCACTCCATCGTAAAAAGTCTCTCTCCAGCTTTTTTGGAGCCTTGCACAGTGGCAGTTCATGAAGGTGCAACTGAGCTTCAGGCAGGTAGAAAATCAAGGCTACCAGAATCAGTAACTGACATCCTGGAAACCATAAATTTCCCTAATTTGACACTCTCAATTGCTTTAATATGATGGTAATTTGACCAACAGAAAAAGGATAAAACAATAGAGTAGAGGAAACCACTGCCAAACTGTTTCTATATGTAGTGATTATTTATTGAGCCAATATTAACCAAGAAATTCTGTGCAAGAAAGTGTTACAATCGGGCTGGGGTAGGTCCAGAACTCTAATAAAAGGATAAATCCTTTACACAGATAGAAAACTGAAAAAGGGATGCAGGTTCATGTCTGGGTAAGGCTCACCCTCTTGTGTCTTCATCTAGAATTGCAGTCTTGTGGAGAAAATGAATTTTACTGGCCTGAAATAGGAAGGGGAGGTGGTAAGTGGGTTCTGCCCTGCTCAAGGCTGGTTTCTGTGATTCAAAGGCTATGAAACCAGGACCTTTCAGGAGCAGCTGGAGGTCTGGTGGGACATCCCAGTATGGTGAAAGTTTAGTGGGAAAGAGCCACATGAATAAAGTTATCATTTATCACCTGCATGCACAGATTTAGCAGAATCTTTGTGATTAAGTTGGAGTAAAAGTTGCAGATTCAATGTGTGCCTCTTATTCTGCCTGTACAACAACTTCATCCCTTTTTAATTTGCATTTCTTTTCCTTTCTCATCCACATTCACATGAAGTATAAAAAAGACTCAAAATATCCATAAGGAATTTTCCAAATTAAAAAACCCCACGCCTTGATTTATAAATAACTTTAATTAAAAGCTCTGTTTGTGAACTGGTGGTAAATCAGTTTATTTAGAAGGAAGACATTGCATTGAAAATCAACAAAATGTTAAGAGAAGAAAGTTTAGTGGCATTCAACAAATTATGCAAAATAACCTGGAGTGTTTTAAAAATGGATTTCCCATGAAAATGAAATAAATCAGTGGCAGATCCACTGCAAGGAAACCCACAAAGGAACACATTAGTAGCTTAAGCATGATTTCTACAAAACCTACAATAACATCAGAGGTTATTTTGAGTCTAATTGAGGACTGAAATAATGGTCAGACTTCAGATAAAATTTTTTCCTCTAGGGCAATCTGAGTAGATGCACTTTAATGAATACACTTTACAGGGCGTTCTGCTCTTTCCTTATAATCCCACAGCAGCTGCTATGAGACCCAGCAGGACTTTAGATTATTTGAGTGGTGCATTTGCAGCTTGCAGGACACTTCTTCTTCACCAGTGAGTGGCTACAGCCAAACAACGTTTTCAGATTTTTGCAGTTTCCAAGAAGGTCTTGATACTTGCAAGGATTGGCTAAGATAAAAGAGAGAGAAGAAAACACATGAAATATTATTTGGACACCAAGCCCTGGTTTGATACTTGTGCATTTTCCAGAAATTCCAGTTGTTCATGTCTAGATAAACTTTGTACTTTTGCTCTGCTGTTAAAATGGCTTGAATATTATAGAATTTTGTTTTTTAAGGGGAATGGAGTGACTTACTGCAAAGTCCTTTGTCACAGTGGCCAGGACAGTCTGCACATTTTGGTCCACTTCTGTAAGGTGTAGCTATTTGCATCGGATTATTTCCTCTGACATTTGAAAGAATTACAAGACACAACAAGATCAACATGAAGCTCTGGGGCACTAACAGGAATTTACATTATTTATCACAGTGAAAGGCATCCAGAAGTTTTTGGATAAAATTATTTTCATAGGCAGTCATGTTTTAGTTTCAGATATTCGTCAAACACAAAAAAATTGATTTTAAATAAGAGGGACAATAAGGTTTAGAGAAACAAAATCAATTGATGAATTGTATTTGTATAGCATTATCTATAACAAAATTTACATGCTTCCTAGCTCTGCTTCTCTGATAGCTTTCAACTGATTGAGGTAATCATACAATCACAGAATCACAGACAGGTTTGGGAGGGAAGGGACCCTAGAGATCACTTGTCCCATGAGCAGGGCCACCTCCCACTAGACCAGGTTGCTCCAAACCTCAGCAGAGCCCTTCTGAAATGCTGTTCTTTACCTCTGTGAATATTCATTTGCTGTTGGTTTCCACTTTACATCTGCTTTACCTCTTTGTGGTCAAAGTTACAGCATCATTTGTGCCTGATGCCTGATTCTGACAGAGACCAACCCTTGTTCATCTGCTAAAATTTCCCTAACATCCCTTTCAATGCGAAATAAAATAAATATTGATATTCAACCTGCTGTTAAACCTGCAATTCACATTGCTATTTTCAAAAGTACAAATAGTTAAAGTAGATTGCAATAATTTTAATCTTATAGCCAAGGATGTTTTGGAAACATGTCCATAATCATGACAACTGAGTAAGAAGGCAGTACGTACGCGGGGCAGTATTGGCAAACGTAAAAGTATTTGTAGGAGTTTGTGGGACAGTAGGAAACTCCACATCCCACCTTGTAACTGTTGTACCAGATTAGCTGGAAAATAAAAAACAAGCACATTGTTTCAGAGTGAATTCTTGTAAAAAAAAAAAACCCTCACAAAATAACAGAAAATTTTTTTCTAGTCAGCTTTAAATTTAAAGCTTAGTTGTCAGAACGAATACATAGAAAAATGAGTTTCCTCCAATTTCCAAATGTTTTTGAACACAACTTCTGGCAAGACACTAAAGTTGAAATTCAAATATTTTCTTTGTAGGTATTGTGCTTTGACACTTCCTAATCAGGCATTTCAATCCCTGTATAGAAAATATTTATTTACAAATTAAAAGTTTTTCTACAGACTAATATTTTCTTTCTTGACAGCTCTTCCAAAATACTGGTTCCATTGCCTCCTAATTAGATGGAAAAGAATTTTAGTTTATCCTTCATCTTTTGATCAGAGTGTGAATTATAGATAAGAGTTTCATGACACTGATAATTTTTTTCTGATTATAAATAACTCCCAGCTGCCTTAAGTGTACTCCTGTAGCTCTGGCATACCCCTGCAGTTTGTTTCAAGTCTCCATACCTGAGTGTAGCTCTCGACATTGACATTTTTTGAGATTGGTCCATATCCATACTTGAAATTGGAGGATTGGCTGTACCACACTTGAATTGCATCAGCCCATTTCCTTGGGTAGGTTGACAGTAACACATTCTCACCACAGGTGACACCTGGAGTAGAAGTGAATCTATTTTATTCGGAGAGAAGCAAACTGTAGGGCAGGAGGTGGGACAGAGGGGCTGAAGATATATTCTAAAAAAAATGCCTATGATGCCACTCAGTTTGCCCTGTGATTTTAAAGAGTTCCAACAAGCTGTCTTTTTGTATTGAGTATTCATCTGACAAAAGTGATGTTTCTGTGTTTCATAATCACAGAATCACAGAATGGGTTGGAAGGGACCTAAAGATCATCTTGTTCCAATGCCCCTGCCATGGGTAGAGAAACCTTCTAGACCAGGTCCTAAAATGGTATTCTAATAATAATAGGTATTCTAACAACCCTAAAAAACTATTCTACAACAGATTAAAAGTCATCCTTATTTCTACTTCCCATTCACAGGGGTAATTTACAAACTGTCATTAACCCATCAGCTCAGGCTCCGTCCTTGTCAATACCATTAATAACTCTCTTGTCTCTTGGACTGATTTTCATGCCACACTGATTTGCCCATTTCTGAGCATTTTTGGCAGCTTTCTCACTCCACACCTGAAAGACACAAAGGAAGAAGTATCCAGGTCATAGATAAGTCAGTGCAGCCCATGAGAAATAATAAAAAAAAAACAAACAAAAAAAGGGAATGACTTGGGTGTTAATAAGAGGAAGAGTTGTGCTGTTGTGCTGGTTTACACTCCTGGGGCACGGGAACCACATTTCTTCAACTCTTAAAGGTTTCAGAGCAGGGATTCTGCACGGTTCTATCACACAGTCCTGATCTCCAGATGGTGCTGATGAAAAGGGGTTTTATAACAAACTGCTGCTTCCTCTCAGCTTTGTGTCTGAGGGAACACTGCACGGTGCACTGGACCAAACAGTAGAAAACTGATTTTCAGCCCAGGTGCAGCTGAGCTGTGGTGATTGAAACCAGCTGGGCTTTGAACCTGGGGGATGTTTGCAGCCTCACTGGGCAGGATTAACCACAAAGCACTGACCAGCTCATCTGCTCGTGGGATAGGGACAACGAGGAGTGTCAGGGGTGACAGGGATGGGAGAAGTTATGCAGATCTAGGTTTCTTTTGCCCTCCTGACAGTGTGAGGTTCAGAAGCTGCTGCTTGACCTCCTCTCCTCCTTTCCTTTGCATGCTCTTTCCTTCATCCAGGGCTTGTTTATCTTTCTAGAACTGGAGAATCATTGACAGTTTGGGTTGGAATGGATCTTGAAGAGTCATCTAGTCCAACCCCTGTGCAATGAGCAGGGATGTCTTCAACCAGATTAGGTTGGTGAGGGTCTCATATCCAACCTGGCCTTGACACATCCAGGGATGGAGCAGCCACAGCTTCTCTGGGCAACCTGTGCCAGGGCCTCTCCACCCTAATCATAAAAATCTTCTTCCTATATCTAATCTTAATCTACCTGCTTTTAATTGAAAACCATCAGCCCTTGTGCTATTGCAAGAGGTCCTGATAAAATGTTTTTCCTCACTCTTATAGAACCCCTTTAGGATCTGGAAGGGGTTCTATGGTCTCTTTGAATCCTTCTCTTCTCCAGGTGAACACCCCCAGCTCTCCCATTCTGTCTCCACAGCAGAGGTGTTCCAGCCCTTGGAGCATCTTGCTGGCTCATGTCAAGTTTCTCGTCCATGAACCCCTCCAAGTCCTTCTCATCAGGCTGTTCTTAATCCCTTCATTCCACAGCCTCCTTTGATGCTGGGTTTGTTCCATCATTTCCTTTAAGGGAAAAGCAGCCTGGCTGTAATTCATAGCTCACCATCTTCAGCATGTTCCTGGCCGTGGGAAACACCGATCTCCGTATTTCATTGTGTTGCTCAAGGATCTCTTTTTCATTTTGAGACTTCAAATGAGGAAAGGAGAAAAGGTTCAGTCGTTTATGTGGAAAACCCTGGAAAAAATAACGGTGAAGGTCCCAGTTAACAGCAGTATGATAAACAAGATAAATTATGAGCTTCTTGTCACTTTTGTTTGGTCAACTGAACCTACCCCAATAATTGGCGTAATAAATCTTGTTTAACTTAAGACATTTAGGGTGGTAGAAATAACATCTCAGCCAGTTGTTTTAGGCTGCAGCTATACTCAGGTAAAGGAAAGTATCAACTTACAACATGTTTCACCTGAGATTTATTCATGAAAATAACAATTTTCTTTCCTAAAGTACTTGGTTCTTTTCATTCATTCATAAGAATGAAATAATGAGATAAATAGCTTCCATTCAAGTGTCTGCTTAGTAGATATCTACATCTTACAAGATTAATCCTCTCTGAGAGATTTATGAATCAGATTTCTGAATCTTAGCTAAATTATTAATTTATTTATTTGTGGAAAATGCATTTTTTATATTAATCCCGTGAAGGGAAGAATATTTTGATAGGCAGAATCACAGAATGATTTGGACTGGAAGCGTAAAGATCCAGTATCTCCAAACCCCCTGTCCTGTATAGGGCCGCCTTCCACTAGACCAGGTTGCTCAACCAATGCACTAATAATAATAATAATAATAGTAATAATAATAGTAATACAAAGAATTGTGAGAAATGAGAGTTCATCTTCAATGTATTATGTTAGCATGTTAACAATAGTTTCACCCCTGAATTCTAAAAGTCTGGAGATTACTAGATCAGACTACACCAGGTCAGATATCCATACCAAGGAGTTGGACATGATTGTTTTGCACAGATGAATATTCCTACCTGTCCATCAGCTTGGTGTAGCAAAGCAGCCAGGAAAATAGTTGCAGTTAGTAGATCCATTCCTACAGGGGAAAAAAACCGAAAACAAAACCCCAGAATCCATTAGTGTCCTTTGCATGAATTTTATGGCACAATGTGGTATGTGAGCAAGATACAAAACTGTTGCCAAGTCAAGCCTGCACAAATAAGTTTATTTTAGTTGATCAGGAATATAGTTGGATGTGCTGAAACTGTACATGGGCACCACTGTCTCCAACAGAGAGGAGACTCCACCTTACATAGAACAGGGACTGTAAATAGCATACAGTTGTGTGTTACTTGAAACAGATGGATCAGCCCCCTTTTGACTTCTTCATTCAAGATATCTTGAATTTGCAGCATTTCTTTCATGTTTACCTCCTGGTATGTAAAAAAAGTCCATTAATGTGTTCAGTACTGTCGCATCAGAGTCCTTCTGAAGCAGCATCCATCCAGAGAGCTGGTCTTTTGGAGTGAATTACTGAACACACGAACTGTTGTCTCTATTTCTTTCCCTGTTCCCTGTTTCCTCATTAAATCAGCATCACAATGGCTCAAGCAAATGGTGGTGATCACCCTCATGTTACATCTGGCACCTAGACATAAAGAAAACCTTCATCTATGATATTGTTAACAAATATGTTGGCTACTGCACTCTGACTCCTATGGCGCCTCATACAGATGTGCACAGACACTCTGAAAATTATTCATATACACAGGATGCTTCTTCTGTATGTCAGAAAAAGCAAAAGTTATATATCTTTCTATTGATGAGGATATGTGAGGGAAAAAGTCTTTTTGGTTGTTGAAGAGTAAAGATGTGGCAAAGTCCCAAGGAAGACTAACTTTGAGCTCAGCAGGTAACCTTAAACCAGATAGGCAAGAAATAGAGATTAAAAACCCAACAAATATAAAAAGCCTTAGATCTGGCCTCTGAGAAAAATCCATGGTGTGAGAAGTACAGCTCAATAGAGATCTAGGAGATCCTGCTTTATAGGGTAACTATCAGTGTAAAAACATTCCTTCTTATTTCTACTCTAAATTGACTCTCCTTTAGTTTAGAACCACTACCCCTTGTCCTGTCGTGTCATTCAGACAATCAGTCTTTATCTTGTTTTCCTGGGGTTTCATAAGGAAATCATTTGCATGAGGTAGGGCCAGGGATCTCACTGATATTAACGAAGAATAAGTTCTTAAACTGAAGGGATATCTTTGACACGGAGGAGTTGTCTTGCCCTTACATGCAGAAACAAAATCTTTTGGGGACTTCCCAGATTAAGTGGTGCAACAGGAAGCATAAAATACTTCTAGATCCAGAGTTAAAGTTGATTAAATTCTGCTGCACATTTTCGACTGCCAGACTCTACCATCAAATCCGTCTCTTGGACTGAATGTGTTGGGCTTTACTTTCAAAGTCAAAAGGTGATGGTTCCCAGATACAAATATCCTTCCCTGTCAGTAGTGCTCAGTCCACTAAATCACTTCCATGCTTCTGAAAAACAAATGCCAGCAATGCACTTTTATGCAGCTCTGCTTAAAAACCCGAGGTTTCATGAAAATTTGATTGAGCGTAAAAATAAAGTAAACACTGATAGCCTCAAAACTAGAAACAAAGTTCTGTTTGAAAATTAGTCTTTATGTTTAATCCTGGTGTTTCACTCCTCAGCAGAACCTTTCTCCTGCCATCTGATACAGCTTTGAGGGCATAGCAGGTTTGAAAGTTTGGCAGAGTGGGGATATTTGTCTTTTCAGTTACTTCAATATATTTTTCGTCTGCCTTCTCTGAATTTACATCTTTAAATTTCATTAAAAAGAGTAAATTCACCCTGCATTAAGAAAAAGCAATCAGCTTATTACTTACTACAATATACATGAGACATTTTAGCAGCATATATACATGAAAGCTTGGACAGATAGTTAACATTAAAGATGAAAAAAATCTGAGTTCAGATGTACTGGTGGATTCCAATACTCAAGTGAAATATATTCAACACCAAAACAATTCAAAAGATGTTAGAAAAGCATTTCCCATGACTGACCACTCCCTGCAAAATGGATTAATTTATGTTCACATTTGAAAAAAGAAGCAAATAGGTCCCAGTGTTACATTTTGATATAAAGAAATATGGGAATTAAACTCCACTGAAGCCATTTTTCACCCCTACTTGTGGAAGGTGTAATTTCAGAAGATATAATTTATTTTACATTCTTCCTCTGAGATATTATAAGAAGACATTTTCTTTCAATTATCACATTTGGTACCACTTAGCAATTAACTTCATTAACCTTTGTAGCACAATCAATACTGAACAAGAGACTCTATGGATAAAACGTCTAAGCCTGAAATTCAATTCTGCATACATTACCTTCATCCACCAGAATCCTCCCGTACCTGAGGAAGTGGAAGGAGAGTGAGAGGCTGTGCCCAGTCCAGGGTTGTATATATACATGCATTTCCCCTTTTTTTTCCTTGTCAATATTTATTGCTGATAAATGACATCATCTTCGGAGCTGCCCATTGTGGAAGAAAGAACTTTTCTCAAGGAACAGGTGACTGAAAATGAACCAATCCAGGTGCATTGTTCTGCTTTTTTTCCCTTCTTGTCTCCAGGACAAGGAAAATGAGAATACAGAAGATCTGTCCTCTTGCAGAACTTCAACTTCTGGTCTGATCAGCAAGCTACAGTGCTAGTGTGTTCACAAAATAAAAGCTTGAGATCGGGGCTGGTTGTTTTGCAGTTGTCTTTCCTGTCTCTGGCAAAAGAATGGGATAAGTATGTTGAGGCAGAGACATAAATGACTTCTTAGGTCTACACAGAATGACCTGCACTGTGGGTAACATAGTGTTATTTTCTTCCAAGTGGTTCCTGAACTTCTATTTGCTGAATAAAACTCATATTCCATTGGCTCACTGAGGCTGTGGCACTGGGCATCACTTTTTACAAGGACATGTAGTGGTAGTACAAAGGGGAATGATTTTAAACTGAAAGGGGGCAGGTTTAGATTGGAAATTAGGAAGAAATTCTTGACTATGAGTGTGGTGAGACACTGGAAGAGGTTGCCCAGAGAAGCTGTGGCTGACTCATCCCTGGAAATATTCAAAAAAATGTTGGATGGGGCTCTGAGTAATCTGGTCTAGTGTAAGGTGTCCCTGCCCATGGCAGGGGGTGGAACAAGATGATCTTTAAGGTCCCTACCAATCCAAACCATACTGTGATTCTGTGATTCTTATACACATAACTCACCCCACATGTTACTCAATATTAACTTATTGCAGAATGGCTGCAGATGTTTCACATCTTCCCTCTTCAGTCTGGAGAGATGTGTGGTATGTGCTCTGCTCTAGTGCCGCATAGAATGGTTGGGGTTGAAAGACCTTCAAGTTCCAACCCCCTGCCATGGGCAGGGACACCTTCCACTAGACCAGGTTGCTCCAAGCCCTGTCCAACCTGGCATCACTCAGCTCACCTTTCCTGCTTGCAGAATCTTTGCTTCCACTCTCTTATAAGGTACAATATCACAAAGGCAGCTCTGACAGGTCCTCATTGCTCAAACACAACCTTTCCTGCTTCCTTCCATGCAGTCTGTTGGCTATCAGAGGGCGTAATCTATACTTCTTCTTCTGTTGGTTCCCTCCTCATCCTTGCCTTTGCTGTGGTGTGCTGCACACTGAGCACCCTTTTCACCATGCTGGCTCGAGGTCGCTGCCCATACTGCAAGTCAACATTGTCTCACTCTTTCCAGATTTCTGCAGAATTCCTGCAGCTGTCTGCTCTTGCCAGCATTCTAATCCTGTATTATAATCCCTGCGTTGGAAAACACAGCTGCCTTTGTTCTTTGTATAGCGGGCAGCACTTACGGGAAGCTGCCTGTGATAAGGTCTCCCGTATCCTTCCATGTTCTGAGATAAGGACAAAGGTACATTTTTATCTGAAGTGCTTGTGACAATTTTGATGAGACCAGGGTTATCACCATCAGAAAGCCTCATAAGCCACCTACCACAGGTATTAATACTGCATTTCTATTGCCTGTGAGGGGAGGCAATCTAGCACCTCCAGATTCCCAATGTCCTGGGAGATACTTCCATTCTTTTACCCCATCCACTGTACTCAGCAATCTTCATTAATTCACTACAGCCACCTAAGCTTTATTTGTACTGTTAAAATGAAACTACAAGTATTTCTTTAAAGAGTGCCCCACCTGTTTGAATAGTGAAAACCATTTGTTCTCTAAAGGATGACTGCCAGATATGCTACAATTCATGGTCTGTGGGTGAAATAATTGGGAAGAAATGAAAGATTAATAAAACTGACATCCGGAACCATGGTACAAAGAACAATTTAGCATAGCAATTCCCACTTCCTCATGTGGATTACCTGAAGGGGTGGGGTAATTAAATTAAAAAAAAAAATTAAGAATTTATTCCATGGGGTTCTGCAAATGTATGCATATTTTAAATGATAAATCTATGGAAAGTTCTTTTAAAAAGATCAGCTTTAAGGCTTTAACTGTGGAAGCTCTGCTCCAGCCCTTGTGTTAACCTGAAGTTCAGGAATCTAATTTGATGTCAAGCAATAAAGACAAAAAATCCAGTTTCTTCAATTCTTTATTTCCACTGAAGTCAAAATTCTTTATTTTCACTGAAGCTAAAGTAGTGCTTTGGATTCCATACAGTTCTGTGTGGTTCAGAACTTTGCATGGATCTTTTTCTTGGCAGAACACCTTGTAGACCTAACTTTGTTTGGCTAAAAGGAACATTATTGACTTCTTCCACATGACCCAAATCGTCTTCCACTCCAGATTGTTGTTATTAGAGAGAGAAGCAACAGAGTCCATCAATCCAACAGATGCTGTCAGAGGGGGGAAGACGCCCTCTCAAAAGATCCAGCCAAGGAAAGGCCAGGCATGGAAATGCAGAAGCTACAAGTTTCTTCGAAGGCTGTTGGACCACCAGGGCTGAGATGTTGGGCTTGCAAATAGGAAATTGTGATGGCAGCACTATTTTAACCCCACATCACTGGTTTTAAACCAGAGGAGGCGTGTGTTCAGCCAGGGTGAAAAGCAGGTAGAGAAAATCCACACTTCTGAGGGAAACACTGAGTTCCATGTGTGCCTTTGGTCTTCAGTGAGCCAAGCTCCTCACCATGGCTCCTCTCCATCACCTTTCATCCCAAGCAGATGTACTGACCAGCTCTCTGTCCTCTGTGGCACAGCTGCAGTCTTTAAAAGTTGAAATTTGCTTTCAAAGGAGACGTTTCAGGAACCATTGCCTGAAGGTAACCTCCAACAGCAGTCCTGTAGGCTGGCAGTGTGAGGAGAAGCTGTGGCTGCCCCATCCCTGGAAGTTTACAAGGCCAGGTTGGACAGGGCTTGGAGCAACCTGGTCCAGTGGAAGATGTCCCTGCCCATGGCAAGGGGATTGGAAATGAATGTTATTTAAGGTCCCTTCCAATCCAAAGCATTCTATGATTCCATGATTGCAGTTAATCTCCTTTCGTGATACTTTGAAACTTGAAACCATTGCCTGTGTGACTATTCATCACCAAGGAAAATAAACAAAAAACCTAAATGAACCAATAGCAACTGCACATAAGCACAGTATAATGAAATAATTAAAAAACAATGTTATCCAGAAACTTTTAGAGGCCTAGTCCTTCTCTTGTGCTCCCAGAAAGTGATCTGTAAAAAATAGGCTGTTCCTTAGAGATGTTTTCCTATATGTTTCTAAAAAGTTTACAGCAAGGAGATTTCATGGTTTCCTTGGGTGATAAACTTCATTCTTTCCTAGTACTACTATTCCAGAAGGCTTTGAAAGTCTAACATACAAAATTGCAGAAGGAATTTTGTGTGTGTGTGTGAAAGTAATTTTCAGGAAGCCCAAAATGGATTAGCAAATGTTTCAATCAGTACAGTCATACACTTTGCATATCAAAGTTCAATACATGCCTGTGTTCGTGCTCTTTTCAATCTTTGCTGAAACGTTGCAAAGCTGAGCAGTGTAAAAATGAATAATTGTTCTTTTTTAAGCATAGCGGGATTGTCACTTCAGCTTCACTTTAGATGTAGTAAGTCATCAGTAACATTTTCAAAATCTCTACTATGGAACATCAAGAATCTGGTTTCAGAAAAGAAATCTGGGGTAAAACTCATTCCAACTCCTGGGACAACCCAGTAGTGAAAGCACTTGCATTTCAGCTCGACTTTTTCTTGTAAATAGATAAAACACACTTCTGAAGTCACCTTTAGGAAGCAACATATATTTAAAATGTTAGATTAGAATAAGAGAAAATATCAGATACAGGTCAATGAGAGCGACAAGCTACATCCCTTCAATCATATTTCTCCTATAAACCAAATAAAGCAATGCCTATTGTAAGTGAATTATAACAACAGTGTGGAAGGATACACAGAAAGTGAACAGAGAAGAATTCTGCTAAGAAATTATTAGAACAACACTATTTTTTTCAAGTATGTCTTCCTCTGTGAGAGTCAGGTGTAACCAAACAAAAGCCCAGCTGATCCTTTAGAACAAATCCCTTATTTAAAATAAGTTTGGCCAACAGGAAACTGAGCAAACAAACCATAATGACTTTTCTTAGAATCCAAACTGACGTTTGATATAGGTGATTTATTAATTTTATTGTTTTTTAAAGGAAGTGAGAAATACACCCCTTTCCCTCTTACAGTGAAAGACACAAAGCAATGCAGACTCAGACTACCACAGATATCTCAAATGTAATGTTCATCTGGAGGCATTTTTTTTTATTCATGGATAAAACAGATTTAATGGAGTTGATTTCAGTTTGCATGGATAATGATTTCAGACATATTTGTCTGACAAATACAGGCTATACAAATTGAAGTTTTTCATGAATACCCCTTTGTTTGCTACATATATTTGCTGGAAAAAGATTTTCTGTAATTTAGTAGTAGTGACAACAATGTGGGGTCTTTTACTGTGAAATCTTTTCAAAAGTGTGGGTATGAAATTAATTCCTTAAAATATTTATATTCCTTAAATGCTTCTCTATAAGCATTTTAGCCTTTTCATGCATTTGACATAAAAGTAAACCAGAGTTGTTGTAGATGGCACAGAAAGAAGGTTGGTCTTTTTGTAATGATGTCCAGTTGGTAAAAAATACCTTGAACTTGTTGCAACAAAAAATTATGTTAAAATGTATTAGAAGACAGGAAAATCTGATTTCCAAGACAGTGAGTCTCACATGGAGCATTCTATTGGACTGGCTGCAGTAAGTGAGAAATAGTTGGAGCTGTGAGAAGAAATATTCATAGAATCTCCACTTAAAATCACAGAATCCCAGCTTGAAGAGTCATTTGGAAATGATTTTGCTGATTACATGCAGGTTTTGACTCATAATAATTCCTGAACCAGCTGCATTTGGCCACAGCCAAGCTTCTTTGTGGAGTGCCTTCTCACCTCTTTTTTTGTAATGGCTTTTGATAACAGTCTGAAGCTGGAAATGGCTTGATAGAAGATGAACATAAGCCACATAACCAGAGGGTATTTCAAATTTCCATTCAAAGTGTATCTTGACTGAGGGGGCTTTTCACACACCTCACGGAAGCTGAGCCATTCCACAGCCTGACATGCAGGAACCATAGGGTTACTGGATGGGGAGAAAGGCAAGAAGGAGCATTTTTTCTTGAAAAAGCCCTGAGAAAAACTGCTATAAAAGCAGACATAGATTCCTGGTTTCTGCATCCTGCAATTTCCCCTTTAGACAGATGTGATCTGATAGAAAATGTACACACAAGGAAGAAGAAACTATAACACATTGTTCTGTAATGAACCACAGAAAAATAATTGCTAAGGAAAAAATATTTCTGGATTGAAACTGATACACAACTTCTACAGCTTTCTGCTGTTGGAAAATATCCAGTTGTTCACACGAGTATCAATGGTATCTCAGTACATGTGCTTGCATTAGTGCTTTTCTGTAGTCAAATTGGGGAAAAGCAAATACATGCAGTGCTTCATAAATCAATGAAAATCTCTTTTGAGAGAAGTCATAAAATACAGTTGTGTCTAACTAAAAGAGGATAACTGAAATGTAGGTTTCTACATCTAAGTTAGTCATCCCATCAGAAGGAGGGAGATCTTCAGGTCAGTGGAGACCTAAGTCCAAATGCCTGTAAGGAGCCACTTGGCACCATCTCATTCAAAACAAGATGTCCAAGACACCCTTGCAGAGCTAAGGATGTTGCAAAGTGCATATGGAAGACTTGTGCCTTTCCAGATTTTAGCTGGAGCCCTGGCAGGTTACCCTGGGGAATGTCAGAATGTTGTGGACTCACAACTGAACTAAATGCTTAGAGGAATATGAAAGGCTGAGACAATTGGGATTGTTCAGTCTGGAGAAGAGAAGGCTGCAGGGAGACCTTAGAGCACCTCTCAGCACCTGAAGGGGCTCCAAGAGAGCTGGAGAGGGACTTTGGGCAAGGGCATGGAGTGACAGGACAAGAAGTCATGACTTCAAACTGACTGAGGGCAGGGTTAGATTGGATGTTAGGAAGAAATTCTTTGCTTTGAGTGTGGAGAGGCCCTGGCACAGGTTGCCCAGAGAAGCTGTGGCTGCCCCATCCCTAGAAGTGTCCAAGCCCAGGCTGGACAGGGCCTGGAGCAACCTGGAATAGTGGAAGGTGTCCCTGCCCATAGCAGGGGGTTGGAACAAGATGATATTTAAGGTCCTTTCCAACCCAAACCATTCTGTGTTTCAGCAATTCTATGATTCTATCAGTATTAACTGACTGCTATGCAGGCATTTATGTGCAACCATGAAGCTATTAATTATATCTCTGAAATGTAAATTGAGATCTAGATCCACTATCAAATTACAATTATATAAATACTGTGATCCAGTTCTATTCCACTCACCCAGACATTGACCTGAAGGAAAGGACATTGGATTTCACAGTGGGTGGCCCTCAGCTGTCACTGATGTCTGTAGACATCCTTCACTTCCTATGGTTCTTTCACTCTATTCTTCATTTTCCCTTCTTCTGAGTCTGAACCCGTCTTTTCCCTTCCCTCTCACCCCATTGTCTCCTCTCAAACTCCTCTCAAATAAGCAGTCCTTTCCTGTAGCAGTGGGCAGACCACCGAGAATCCACTGGTGGTCTGACCATTCATAGCGCTGCTTTGTACCTGTCCCTCCCCTGTTCACCCAGGACTGGCCAGATGTCACTGGTCAGTCATCTGCCTATTGGCTCGTCTCTCGCCTTGCCCTCCCCTGACAGAGGGCATAAGAGATCTGGGCGAGAGACGAGCTGGACCACTCTTGCCAGGTTCACCATCTCACAGGTTGTTCTATGCACGATCCTTTTCCCTCTGTGAGGGAAAATAAAGAACGCTGATATATACGCAAGTGGTCTGTCTGTCTTTACCGGCAAACAGCCGCCACCGTTCCGCCCTGGACCGGAGCTCCTGGCATAAGGAGCTACTGAGGGCTGGACTCGGTGGTCCAGAGGAGTCCAGAGACGAAACAGTGAAAATACACATTCCTAATTCCATTTCCCCCTTAACCTAGTTTTGCTTCTAGTGTATCCAAACCATGATGTTCCTGAGCAGTTCCACGGCAATCTTGTCTGTGTATGGTATTACTGACACAGCAAGTGTGAGAGCCACTGCAACCCAAAGCAGCTCTGCCATTTTCCAGCTCACAATGATTGTATTTACTTTACCATATCCAGCCACTTGACTTAATTATTCTGTTTTAGCCTTGATCCTTTCAGCTGAACACAAGCAGGATCTTATCTTATGAGCCAGCAGTGTGCATACCAGAGATCAGAGTAACTTGTATCACATTTTTGCTTTGGGTACGTAAAGGAAAATGTAAAAGTTCTCTTTTAAGGACTTTGCTACCATGAGGCCTCTTCATCTCACAGGCTTGCTTGATGGAAGTTTGAAATATTAGATGTGTTTTGCCATCAACATAGCTTCCATGGATTTATACATTTCTTTTTCAATAACTCAGTGCAGAATTTTTCCCTAGATCAGATGAGGTCAGTGATTCAAATGCTCCTTTAGTTCCCTTTTTGGGCAGAAGTTTCCATATTCATCTTCCCAGTTCTCTAAGTGACTTTTTGTGTGATGATTGTCTTCGTGAAGTTGGTTGCTAGAATCACAGAATCACAGAATTGCAAGGGACCTCAAAGATCGTATAGTTCCAACAGGCAGGGATGAGACCCACTAGAACAGGTTGCTCAGAGCCTCATCCAACCTTGTCTTGAACCTTGATCATGGTTCAAAGATTTGTTCAATTAGTTCTTTAAGTATTGGTGGTAAATTGCATCAACCTCGACTCCACCTCTGACATCCCACTGTTGTATTGTAGTGAAAACCATTTACATGGACGTTTATTGCACTTCCTTGTGTATAAGAAAGAGTTTAAATACCACTGCCTGGATTATCCTCATGTCTGTGCAGCTTTAGGAGATGAATATAAATAAGTTTTTACATTGTGATGTTCTCATATTACAGACTTGCAGATTTCAGTCTCACAGACCTTTTTCTTGCTTGTCCTTTTCTCTGTGGAAAGCACCTTGGGTCAGTGAAGTACCACTCCCACAGAGCCAGAGAGTGTTTACCAGGAAACTTGCTGTTTGCCAAAGTAATTTTTCTTTAATATTCCATGTGGTACAAGCATGACGTTTTTTCATCTGCTCCAAGGATACTTTTAGTGCCAAGCAACAAATCACAGGCTCTGTTCAGGTTTATCAAATAATCAAGTTAACATATATTTACCTTAAAAGAACATCATGATCTGAGAGCCTGAGTTTATTAGCAAATTACTACTCCTTTTCTTTCTTTTTCTTTCTTTCTTTCTTTCTTTCTTTCTTTCTTTCTTTCTTTCTTTCTTTCTTTCTT
>VZTJ01006440.1:763918-801086 GCA_013397795.1 Orthonyx spaldingii | reverse complement strand
CTTTCTTTCTTTCTTTTCTCTCTCTCTCTTTCTCTCCTTTCTCTCTCTTTCATTTTCTCTCTTTCTCGCTTTGTTTTTCTCTTTCTCTCTCTTTCTCCCTCTCTTTCCCTTTTTCTCGCTTTCTCTGTTTCTCTTTCTTTCTCTCTCTCTCTCCTTCTCTCTCTCTTTTTCTTTCATTCAGCACTGCTGAGATATCAAGTTCCATCAGCTCTGTCGACACAGATGGTTCTGATAGGTCACCCAATAACTCAACTAGCTCCTAACCCAATTGCATGGGTTTTTAAAGCAATTTTTTCCCTTTATACAATTCAGTGTTGATGTTTTCCTTTTTAAATCATTGAGTTACTAATACACATATCTCAACAGTATTTAATTTCTCTATTTTTACTTTGCTGACCCTCTGCAAACTTTCCTTCTGCTCCTTCCCAGTAGTAGGAGTCAAGTGTGAGCACTTCAGCCCTGGATATCAGGAACACAGGCAGCCCAGCCCTGGCACACAACTGGATGGAGCTCCAGACTGCAGAGCAATGGGATTACACTCATTCTCAGAGGAAAATTCAAAGCTGGCACAGGGTGCCCAGAGAAGCTGTGGCTGCCCCATCCCTGAAAGTGTCCAAGGCCAGGCTGGATGGGGCTTGGAGCAACCTGGGATAGTCAAAGATGTCCCTGCCCATGGCAGGGGGGGGGAACTGGATGATCTTTAAGGTCCCTTCCAACAGAAACGATTTGATGATTCTCTGATATTTTCACCAAACCACCACCCCTGGTTTGAACACCTGGAGCCTCAGAGCTCTGAAGACTTCCTTGAAGAACGACCAAGCACAAAATGACCAATCTGGCCTTGAAATATCCAGTGATGTAACTAAGAGCTGACCTGACCTTTTGGTTTACCAGCAACAAAATGGTATTTGCATTTGAGAAAAAATGGTTCTTTTTAGTGACACTGGAGCTTCAGTTCAGTTTTCCACCAGAGGGCACTCCTATATTTTCAATGAAGGCGAGTTTCTGAACAAGACTGAGCAGTTTGGTGCGTGCAGCACAATTCCAGCTGTGACAGGGCAAAGGGAAAAATGCAGGAGCAGAATGACCTTGTTGCACATCTGCCAGCGCTGTCCATCATCGGGCACCCTCTGCTGCCACCCGATGGGGCACAGCCAGGCTTCAGAACCCCACGTGTGTCAGCCTGATGCACTGGAAATAAATAACCTGTTCATCCACACAGTGTCTGATGCGGCCCAGTTTAATTAAGGGATCTGTGTCTTCGTCCTGAGAAGGAACAAGGTCACCTGTGTCACCAGAGCTGGTACCAGATTTCAGCATTTCCCATGGGATATTCCATCCTCTGCACAGTCCTGTGGTTTTATCTTCGTTCATGAAAATAGACATTGTTATAAAACTTAAATAACTTCAACAGCTTGGGTTGATTTTGTAGTTTTGATACTCAGTAATTTATATCAGTATGCAATAAAACCCAGCTATCGGCAGTCAAATCTGTAGAAACTGAGGAATCTGTTAGTTTAGCTGGACTGTGGCCTTGTAAAGGACATATATTATATGTATACCCCTATATGTGTGTGTATATACCCCTATCATATATTACAGGGCTTTTGGACCCCTTTTTAGCCTTTTTTACGTGTTTTTAGAATGATTTTTAGTAACTAAAGTGATATACTTGAATGAAGAAAATCCAGGCACTTTGTTTATTGATGACAGAAGAGGAAGCGTGATTTTGGGGGGAAAAATAAAAAAAGCCAAGGCTCTGAAGAAAAATGCTTCAGAAAATTAGAAGTTTGTTTTATTTATGCATACAAGAGTAAACCACATTTCTTAACAGGCTCTCTCAAGTCTGAATTACTTCCTAAGGATTCATTAAAATCAGGTTCATTCTTTAGTTACTGCAATAGTTGGCAAAGGCAGTTTAAGGACGATATAAGATTTTCTGGTAATTTGACTGAAATATATATGAACAGAGTCAGCAGAGATTGGAATTATGATGCACTGAGCAGTTTACTTGTTCTGGCACCATGTCAAAAGTGACAGATTCTCACAGCTACTCATAAACTGATCAGGTAAATACTTTTCCCTTCCTCTGAAGTTAGAGAGGAGGAAGAGCCTGATATCAGTGTCACACTCAGCTCTGCTCCAAGTAAACATCTCTGTTAAACTGCACCCAGGTGAGACAGCTCAGAGGAGAGAGAGAGCCAGGCTGAGCTAACACAGAGGAGAGCCAGGCTGAGTTAGCACAGGTGTAACCATGTGTGGTTTTTTCAATTCTTTCTTCTCACTCATATTTTTCCTGTGGACACCTTTGGCATGGTTTTTGTCTGTCACTGGTTTTTTTCCCCAGCTGGTGATAACTCTGCATTCTGTGGCTGTATGAAGGTGACTTTGGCTGCCTGGTGATGTGGTGACAGTTTCCCCTGTGTTCCAGGAAATGCATCAGCCACTCTTTTCTCTGGCCAAATCCATCATCCTAATGTAATCAAAGGGAGATAAAGAATATGGATCGCCTATCAATTTGTGGTGTAGCACATGACCTCTGTGCCTTCAGGATTTGAATGTGGGGAAACTGGTTCATGCAATGGGACCGGTCACTTCACTTCTCTGGAGTGTTTTGTGACTGCTTATCTTAAAGTACTTCTTAAACTTCTTCTTTTGACCCACTGCATAAAATGTGTCAGTGTTTAACTGGCTGACAGCATCTCCACTATTCACTTCCTGGCTTTTGATCCAGAACCCCTTTTTTCTGCAGACCCCTCACCTTCCAGCTCCACCTCAGTTAGACCTGCTGTCATCAAAATCAGCCTCAGCTGCAGGTCTCTTGAACTTGCAGATGATGAGGAAGACCTGTCCTTGTCAGAGCATGATCCAGACTGCTGGAGTGGGATTCATCTCACCAGGGCTCTACTTCAAAGCCATTCTCGTTACGCTGCCTTTAGAGGTAATGAAGGTACCTCAGGTCTGTATTTCACCTTTTCTTCTTACAGCAGATGCCTGAGACAGGCTGGATGAGCAACTAAGGTAAATGACTGCCTTAACATCACTAAGAATTTTTTAAAAAGCATTATATAAAATCAATCACTATTCTATATCTCTTTCAGGGTAAGGTTGAGGAAAATAGTTGTTTGGGGAAGAGCTGTCAGGATATGAATGGTACAATTTGTCTATGATAACTTTTTGGGTCTTAAGGCCACTGGTTTGGCTCTGGACAGTACAGCTGAACTCTCCCTCTTGAACCATGTCTTCCAAGACGCTGAAGGGCCTTTGGCATTATTAACCTGTCAACCATGCCAAGGCTTTTCTGGAAGGTAGAGCTATTTGGTCTGAGCCAACATAGTGTCAAGGACTAAGGTTATAAAGGCACAGAAAACCTTTTCAGTGCTCAGACCTGTGTTCTGGCTCTGTGTAAACTGTCAGTACAGACAGACATGGAAAAAAGAATGGGTGGAAAGGTTTCAGAGGAAGATCTGTTAAAAAAGGCCTGAAGTTAAGAATAGATTCAAGTCATGCCATGGAGAAAGCTTTTACTCTTCCTACTGTAGAATGCCATCAGTGATGGACCAACAGCATGTAGGTATCCTCTGAAATACACAGGGGATGTGTTAGAGTGCAATGGACACGTGATTCATCTTCTCATCAGTTTCCTTTGGAGCCTCTTTGATGGTGTCTCCTCAGGGTCTGCAGGAATGATTAAAATGTGCTGCGTTCCTCTGTGAGAAGCAATGCAAAGTCACACCTCCCCACTTCTTCAGCTGCTCAGCTGCTCACAACTACCTCATGCACGTGTGTGTACACACATCTCCCATCCCTGCCTGGATCTCGGGGCTGTTTTAATGTGCACTGCAGCTGTTGACATGTTTCCGGGTCATGGGGAGGGACGACAGTGCACACACCGCATGTATTCCATAGATTTGGAATATTCAGGCATGCTGCACAATTGCTATCTTGTCTTTGAAACATGCCTGCTGCTTCCCCAGAACCGAGCTGATACATGTGGCAACACAGATACTTCCTGTGAGAAAATTTCTCCGTTCTGTAAACAAGTGTTGTAAACAAGACAAGAAGTTCAGAGCGCTCCTCATACAGGTGGCCAATCAGTCCTAGGGGGCGGATAGCTGTGGCCAATCCTGTGAGCGTTCATTTTGTATATAAAAGCTGTATTAAATAAATAATTCTCTCTTCTTGGCAAATTCTCTCGGGTGCTTCTTGTTTCGACATCGGCTCAACAGTGACATCTACACTCATTCATATTGGTGTTCCTGAGGTTTCCATGGGCAAACTAAATTTTTTTTGGTTGAACCCAGTAGCTGTGTGGTCCATCTGGGCTAACCAGGGTCTTCAGTGCTCAACCTGTACACTCTTGTTTCATATTACCTGGTAATGGTTGGACTGGCTGGCAATTATGGTTTAGCCTAAACAGCCTTGTTATTTGCTGTTATTTCCTTAAACTGAGCAGAAAGGCAACCTATGCATTGTGTGTCACCTCCTGGCAGGATGAGCCTCTTGCTCCCACCCACTGCCAGCAAAGCAGGTCCAATGCTGCAGTTCATGAAGTGAACAAAGACAGCAGGGGCTCGGGGGAGATGCTTTATGCAGAGGATGAGATCAGGCTCAGGCGCCGAGCTGCTCGGGGCGATGCATTATTAAATGCTATCTACTGATACGCTCCTTCTGTGGAAGCTGATTAATGACATCCCACTTTATTATTCCTTATCTTTTATCTCCACCTTGTTTCCAGACGTAGCCGGCAGTACACGGCGCTCACCACAGACCCGTGGCACTCATTAGATGGTGGCTGCTCCTCACAAGTGCCATCAGACGTGCAATTCCCACCCCTGACTTTGCTAACGATGCTGGTTAACACGTTGCTGAGTCGCTGTTCAAGCAACCTAGACAACATGGTCTTGTCAGTCTCAAACTAGCTTATCTTTTACTTATCATTTCCTTTGACACCCTTCTCTGATAAGCTGAGAGATAAATACATGACAGACTCTGCAATGTATTCCCCCGGCACTAAAGTCTTAGCAGTAGCTCTGTAGAGGGGTTTCATCTAAGGAGTGCTTCTTTTGACCTGTTTTCTATTTTGTTTGAGTGTTGCAGCTGCAGATCTTAAGGCATGTTTAAACCAGAAACACGATCTTGTGTAGCAGCTCCCCATACCTCAGGAAGTGTTGTGTCTTTGGGTGAATGTGGGTGTTTAATTCCAGCAGGTACAGGGTACAGGCAAGTCAAGCACATCCAGTTGCTTAAGGTCCTGCTTTTGGCTTTGATTCTGTGATTACAGGACAGGAGTTAACCCCTCTAAGACAAAACCAACCAGAAGAATATTTTTGTGCTGGGTTAGTGTCCTGGTTTATGTCAGCAAGGGTTAATCAGGCACAAGGACACTTTTGTTAATGACAGCTAAAACTGCTCTGGTTACTTCTTATCACAACCAGACATGGATTTGGTGAGGAGGGAGAAAAGGGGTGGATTAGAGAAATGTAGCATCTTCTTAGTACTGGTGGTAATGGTGTGAATCTTGTGTGATCAAAGACTCAAGGTCTGTCCCTCACCCTGAGGCTGCACCTGACCCTGGGAGATCCATGTTCACCACCAAACCATGGCCCTAAGCACCACAGCTACATATTTTTTGTGATCCCACCATTTTACTGGGCAGTCTGTTCTAATGGCTGACCATCCTTCCAGTGAAGAAATTTTTCCCAATATCTAATCTAAACCTCCCCTGACACAACTCGAGAACATTTCCCCTTGTCCCGAATTGTCCTGAATTATTCCTTTCTTTCTGGCTGTCTCAATACCAGCCAGGCTGTGGATAATTTTCTGCCAGGTTAGGAAGTGAATTTAATTCAGTAAAGGAGGAAATGCAGTGGTGGCACTGGGGATGATCTTCCTCTTGTGACCTGTGTAACCCACCTCAGATAATTTCACTTCCATGGTGAGGCCAGAACAGCATTAACAGCAAAACTTATGGGAAATTGACAGCAATTTTTTGATACTAAATGATAATCCCAGCAAACTATGGCCAAACATATTATAGGCAGAGTAATAAATTGGCAGTCTCTGACAATTTAAGCTGAAAATAAGAGGGTTTTTATTAACATATTCCAGCGAGTGTTGGTTTGTGGAAAGGCTGAGGCTGAGATTAAAGGATCCCTACAGACAGCTCAGGGAGAAATACAGCTGCTTAAATCCAAATGTGTGGTCCTCTCTGCCTCTGATAGCACTCTGCCATGCCAAGGGAAATCTTTAACCCTTGTGTATATCCCACCATGAAGGGAGTGGGAAGATTAAAATCTCGATTCTTATTAAATCGAAATAGGTCGCTTGTTGCTCAGTTGTTTGTTGCAATTAACAGCTAATTTGGAGACACTTCCCTCTCAAGAAAGTCACTGTGTGGGCAGCCTGGGTGCCAAAAAGAGGACTGTTGGTGCCACAACTGGATTTTAGGGTGCAAAACATCAGGTTCTGGAGCATTTCTTGTATCAGCTGAGGCACAGATATTCTCTGGCCTCTCTATGATCTCAACATGCATCTCCTGAGTATAGACCTGATGTTTTCTTTTCCAGCTGCAAAATGATAAAATGATAAACTGATAAACATGTAAAACTGTCTGTATATTATTTCTGTTTTCTTTACATTTGGTCTTTTTTACCTGTTCTAATCTATGATGCAGCAGAGCAGGTAGAACAGGTAGACACAGAAATAAAATCAGGAAATCCATCTGAAAACGGCCCAGTAAGAGTTAGTACAATGTTAATTTCTTCACTGTATAACACTTATCTAAAAGGCTTATCTGTGGCTGTTGCAGAGAAAATCAGTAAGGATTATCTCCATACAAGTAGAAAAGGTAGCACTTTTCTGCTCAAATGATTAATATTTCAAGTGCAACGGTCCTAATTTTTTTAAGGTCATTATAAGGTACATTGTATTTTTATGATGTGATTGCTTTTGCAGAATAGCAACATGGCTGATACAGACTGTAGACAGTCTGAAACTACATACAGCAAAGTAGGTAGCAGATAATAAAAAACCATCACAAATTATTAGGAAGTTACTACAGATCTTGCTATCTTTGGAATGCATTGTCATTTACTTAAAATTTGCTTATTTTATTCAGAAGAACGCACACTTGCTCCTCTCAACTCCGTTTCTCAGAGGACAAATGTTACTTTAAAGCATGCACAAGATCTTTCATTTTTTGAATTTTAGAAAGTTCTGTTGTCCCATGCAGCCAGAAGAATTTAAGTGAACATCAGTCCATGGTTTTAAAAAGGGATTCTCAAAATTTTTCCATCCTCTCCATTGAAACATCGTTGTGACACTTTAAAGCATCAAATTGATCCAGGCTCTAGACACACATTAAGAGTGTATTCCATGTTTTTCCTTTTCAGGTTTCCAAAACATTTCTTTGAACTCTGAAAAATAAGTGAATCAAAGCTTACAACATGGGAGACATGTAAAATCCATCCACCCATCTTACAGCTCTGAGAGCTGCAATAGGAGTATCCACAAGCTTCATAACCAATGATGATAAATTTTCAAAACGACTTTAAAATTTTTGTTTCAACATTAAAAGGATATCATGACTGTTGGACATCAAATCTGGAGAAAGAAAAAGCTCAGTTCTGCCTGATACAAGATTTTTCCAACTGCCATTAAGGGACATTTTCTTTGCAATGGCAAGAGACAGAACACTGCCTTGGCTGAACTGTGCACATCACCAGGTTCCTCTTACACCATTGCACAAGTGAGACAGTCCTTGCAGTTAGAGAGGAACTTATTCCAAACTAATTTTTGGTCAGGCATTTGGACAAGGTAGGTCTCTTAAGTGAATTTAATGCAATCCCATCCTTTCCTATCCTATCCTAAATTCTGTACTTTTCCACAATGAACCAAGGGCTCCATCATATGTGACATAATTCAGGCCCCATCCCAGAGCAGCCAGCTCTCTGCAAGGAGATCCCTCAGGAAAAGGTGAGAGAGAAGGAGAAATTGGAAATAATCCCTTTCCACACACCCTCCCATGGCGTCTCCTTGTTTACTCTGGATTCTTGGTAAAAGTAGGCAGAGTATCAAGAGTTTCCCCTTGGAATGTGGAAGGAAGCAAGAACCGGATGTGCTAGGAGGAACGCGTGCTCTGCTGTGGGGATCCCAGTGACCACAGGAGTTATCAGGGACAAGGCAAACTGCCTTGCAATATCTTAGGAAGTGAACATTATAATGGCTTTTAAGTCTTTTACCAGCCCTGCCTGATTGCAACATGGCCCTTTGGTGTCATAGTCAGTCACTAAATATTTTGGATGCCTTAGAAACATCAACAGCTGGACCTCACAAAAAGCAGTGGTTTTAGAGCACATGGCACAGGACTGTTTCCAGACAGGTCTGGAATATCTCCAGTGAGGGAGACTCCACACCCTCTCTGGACAATCTGTTCAGAGCTTGGTCACTGCACAGTGAAGAAGTTCTGCCTCCTGTCCAGGTGGAACTTGCTGGGCTCAGTCCCTGCCCGTTCCTGTTATCCCATTGCTGGGCCCCCAGAGCAGAGCCTGGGCCCTGCCCTGAGCCCTCCCTGCAGACAGGGACACCCAGGGATGAGGGCCCCTCTCAGCTGTGTCTCCTCTGAGGCTGAACAGCCCCAGCTCCCTCAGCCTTTCCTGGGCAGGGAGATGCTCCAGTGCCTCCATCATCTTTGCCACCCTCCACTGGACAAACTCCAGGAGCTCCATGTCTCTCGTGTCCAGGAGAAGCCCAGAACTGGACACAGCACTCCAGATGTGCCTCATTGGGTCTTCTTGCCCACAAGGAACACTCCTGGCTCATGGACATCTCATCCACCAGGACCCTGAGGTGCCAGAGGTCTCTGTCTCCACCCCCAGCACAGGAGCATCACAGATGTGTGTGTCCAGCTGCATGGATGTGCCACATCTTAGTACTTTCATCTGAACCACACCTCCCAAGCTGGTTAAGCCATCACAACATCCTCTCATCTGAGTGACTCACTGAGGAGAGTTTGTTTTGGCAAGATCAGTTCATGAACGATCCATGCTGATATTTAATACTCTACTTTTTACAAAATGACAGGTAAAAAATTTGTTCCGTTATCTTCCTGGAGATCTAAATTAGGTTTATTGACCTTTATTCCCTGGGTCAGATGTGTCATGATTGATTTGCACCTCATGACACTACTTCTTTCCTCTTATGAGTGACTGAGAAATGAGTTCTTGTGGTTTGGGTTGCAGTGGAAAGGAACAGAAATCACTACAGGAAAGACATTGAGGGACTGGAGTGTATCCAGAGAAGGCAACGGAGCTGGGGAAGGGTCTGATGAGAAGTGTCTGAGGGAGCTGGAGGGGACTCAGCCTGGACAAAAGGAGGGTCAGGGGAACCTTCTTACTCTTTACAACTCCTTATAAAGAGTTTTTAGCCACATAGGAGTTGGTCTCTTCTCCCAGGCAACGAGCAATAGGACAAGAGGAAATAGCTTCAAGTTGTGCAGGGGATGTTTAGGTTGGATATTGGCAAAAAATTTCTTTACAGAAGGGGTTGTCAAAGCATTGAACAGGCTGCCCAGGGATGTGTTGGAATCACCATCCCTGGAACTGTTCAAGAAATATGCAGCTCTGGTTCTTAGGGACATGGTTTAGTGGTGGACCTGTCAGTGACACGTAAATGTTTGGACACGATGATCTTTGAGATCTTTTCCAACCTTAATGATGCTATGATTTCTTGACCCATTATTCATGGTAAAGGACTCTTTCAGGAGTGAGACTAATACTTCTGCCCATTTCCTTATTTACAAGAACACCGGATTAACTATTCCAATACAATCATTCTTACTTGGACCTGTGCTAATTATTTCAGAGTGTAGTAAGTCACGTTCCAGCACTCACACCTATGCCCTGGCATTTCTTAATTTACTTTTAGAGTTGTCTCCAGCTGAGAGGGCAGTGTGCCATGGAGGGGAAAAGTGGTGGACATGAGCAAGGAAAAACACCAACCCAAACAATAAGCACTTTGAGCTGTGAAACTGAACTTTTAACTTCAAACTCATCTTTCACACTAGAAGAAATGCCACTGGAATGAATGAGTCAGAAATGTGTGATGAAATTATTCTATGCCAAGGACTCTGGGACTTGAAACCTTAATTATGACAGCAGCTTCCTTACTAAAAGGGGACTGGAACGTGAAATCTTTGTAAGGTGAGACTGAAATAATATTTAGCCCCATGGCTAACTGCTTCCCAAAGGTCACAGAGTGGGCATTGCAGGTTGGTTATGTTGTTATTTCTCTCTGAAAGGGAG
This sequence comes from Orthonyx spaldingii, assembly GCA_013397795.1. NCBI lineage: Eukaryota > Metazoa > Chordata > Aves > Passeriformes > Orthonychidae > Orthonyx > Orthonyx spaldingii. The sequence continues at coordinate 790,782 of VZTJ01006440.1, read as the reverse complement.
TCTGATGGAAGGTTGCTTGCCTGACTTCTGTTTTTGCCTGGGAAATCTCCTCACATAGCCTGTTTCTGCTTATGCTGCTAAAGACTTAAGCTCCCTTCATGACCTAGTGCTAATAAGTTACAAAGTTAATGAATTTTATTTCATGGTAATAAGGATGAAGAAAAATTACGTTTAATCGGTCAGTGAAGAATGAGTAATTTAATGACTGATGCAGCAAAAGAAGATATTAAAAAAACGTTTTGAAAGACATCTCTACTTGTTATTAAAGTTTCCAAGTGCAGGGACCTTCCCCCTTTTGACTATCTGTTTTTGAGAATTAAGCCCTTTCCTCAGACCGTCCTTTTTCATTACAAGGCAGGTTTGGTTACCTGCATTTAAGTGCAATCTTACACTATCAACAGGACTGCTAATTTAAATTAACTACATTGGGTTTGTTTTTTGGGGTATTTTTTGTGTTTTTTCATGACTGAGCATTTTACAGTAGAACGTATGCCAGCAACAGATTCTAAACCAGAATATAGAGGAAACTGCTCTGCTCTTCTAATTTCTTTTGAGAATTACATGTTTCAAGCAATCCTGTTTATTTTCTGGTCCTGTTAACAGTACAATAGTTTAAAATTTCAATCAAGTTAAAAGTAGTTACTTGACCAAGCACTATCCACCTATGACAAGAACACAATAAATATATGGAAGCATAAAACTTTAAAAAAGGTTTGTTAGATAACATTTTGGAAAAAAAAAACAAAGACGAGAAAAGCTGATAATTAAACATATCTGGCAACCAAAGGACAAATTTAAATTAAGACCTCTACCATGTTCTAGGTTATTATATAAATAGAATATAAACATCATCCTACACATTTTTGTTGTGGGACTCACTGCTCTGAAGGTGGTCCTTCTGCACATGTTGGAAAGGCAGGATGGAATCAGTTTTTGTGAAAGAAGTCTTTAAGACAATGGATGTCCAGGAAGGCAAAAGCTGAGCCTGTTATTTTATTTCAGTTTTGCATTGGCAGGAGCAGGGCAGTGGACTTGATGATGCTCTGGGTACGTCCTGGACACTTTGCCAGGAGTGTTGGAAAAAAGCATCTTCAAACTTTCAAGAGTTGGCTGAAAATTATTTGAAACACAAAATTAATCATGAGTGGGAAGTGAAAACCTCCAGTGTGTCCTTTCAGAATAATTTTCCATCAACATTATTTTCTCTATAATGTTTTCCTCTTTGTTGCCATTTACTCCCCAGCAGTATCCAAACCCTTTGACCACCCACACAAAATAAGTGGCTCTCTCAAGGACATTTCTCACTTACCCAGAAAGGTGTTTTAAAGCTTTCTTTATGCTACAGCCTGTGATGAGAATTTGGTTGATTCCATAACAGAAGTTAGGAATTAAATCTTTCATTGTGACACTCAGCCCATATGTTTTTATTGCCTATTAGAATTCTAAAATCTCAGGTTTGCCACTTGCTCATATCAAGTGTGTTTCTACTTCCATTTGATCTGCCACCATTGTTCAAAGGATGAAGAAGAAAAAAAGGGTAAAGAAGTCCCCTCCTTCCCTGAAATTTCCTAGATTCAAGGATGAGATTTATCTCTCCGGAGCATGGAAAAGCATTATCTCACATAGGTAAAGCAACCAGCATGGTGAAGTGTGATTCTCTGATAGTGCTTTTGGCCTAGTATTTCAGCAAATAATTTTTTAAAAAATCAATTTGCATTAATTAATTGTTGTTTAGGTTTTTTTTAAGCATCAACTTTACCCAGGTCACAATTAAAATGCTTAGAACTTACTGCATAATCCATCCTCACAAGAATTAGGGCAATCCCCACAGGGCTCTCCTTCCTTGTAGGGTGTCTTCATTGAACTTATTAGGTTTCCCCTGAAACATCAATGTTACCAACATCAGCTATAAAGTCACCGTATCTGAGAGGAAAACTTAATTATAAAGATGTTTACATTTACACTCAGTCTTTGGTTATGTGTCAAACAATTTTTACATATGTGTTGGGTTTATTTGAAAATTCTGGCAGTGGGCAGAGAGGGGGAGGAGTTTGCAGGGGTGACTTTTGTGAAAAGACACCAGGGGTGTCTCTATTTCAGGCAGGGCCAGCGCTGGCCAGCTCTGGGTTGGACCTGTGTGATGGTGACAGTGACTCTGTGATAACACATTCAAAGAAGGGTAAATGCTGCTGTGCAACAGCAGCCAGAAGACAGGAGTGAGAATATGTGAGAGAAATAACTCTGCAGACAGCCAGGTCAGTGCAGAAGGAGGGGCAGGAGGTTCTCCAGGCACCAGAGCTGACATCCTCTGGTGCAGCCCAGGGAGAGGCAGCTGTGCTCCTGCAGCCTGTGGAGATCCATGGGGATGCAAAGATCCACCTGCAGCCCGTGGAGGACCCCACACTGAAGCAGGAGAATGCCTGAAGGAGGCTGTGATCCCATGGGAAGTCCTCACTGGATCAGGGTCCTGACAGGACCTGTGACCCTGCGGGGGACACACTTTGCAGCAATCCATTCCTGAAGGATGGCATCCCATGGAATGAAGTCCTTGGAATCCATGCTGGAGCAGTTTAGGAAGAGCTGCAGCCTGTGGGAAGGACCCACACTGAAGTTCATGGAGGACTGTGTCCCGTGGGAGGGACCCCACACTGGATCAGGGGAAGAGCGTGAGGAGGGAGCAGTGGCACAGACGGCGTGTGATGAACTGACAGAGTCCCCATTCCCACCCCACTGTGCTGCTGAGGGGGAGGACGTAGAGAAATCAGGTGTGAAGTTGAGCTTGGGAAGAAGGTAGGGGCTGGTACAAGGTACTTTTAGATTTGGGTTTATTTCTTATTATGCTACTCTGATTTGATTGGTAATAAATTAATTTCCCCAAGCCGAGTCTCGTTTTTCCATGACAGTAACTGGTGAGTGAACTCCCCTGTCCTTGACCCATGAGCTTTTTGCCATATTTTTAATTCCTCTGTCCTGTTGAGGAGAAGACTGATAGAGAGGCTGGGTGAGCTACTGATGGTCAGTCAAGGTCAACCCACAACCAGATATTGTGAATGTGGAAATTAATTTTAGGCAGTATTTGAAACCATCACTTTACCTTAAAATACACATTAAAGTTTTTTCAGTATTAATTATAGTTTTCACTGTACTGTACATATTGACCTGCCTTTCTGAACTGAGATTTCAATTAGAATGAGGAAAATATTTATTTCTAATTAACTATTATGAAAATTAGGATTTTTAGGCAAGTGACATTCAATCTGAAAATCAGTGTCCCTTTTATGTATTTTATGCTTTTGCTTGTTTAACAGCTCTTTTGATGAGTATGTTTCTGGCTTTTCATATTCCTAATACGGTCTTCAAATTGGCGCCTCAGCTATTGGTGATGTGCCCTGCTACAAATTTCACCAGCTCCTGATTAATTTTGATGATGTAAGAAGTACCAAAACCAGAACCAATACGTACGCGGGGCAGTACTGGCAGACGTAAAAGTAACGGTACGTAGTGTTGTTGCAGAAAGCCAAACCACATCCAACGTTATAAGAATTGTGCCAAACCATCTGTAGGTGTAAGAATAAAAATAATGGGCATATGAAAAATACATATTTGAAAATTGTTTAAATACAGAATGCGTTACTGAAATGTTTACAATGACGTTAAGTCACTTTATTTACCCTGTATAGCAAAATATAAGCCCCATTTAACTGAAAACCTGCTTTCACCCCTACTCAACCGAAGAATATTGGGGGTATAACAATAATAATATAAGACACATGTATATAAAAGCTTTGATTTTGTATTTATGTCTTCATTCAATGAAAACTGTCGATGTAGGAATCATGATGTAAAATTTTGTATCCTGTGTTTTGTGCAGGTACCATAGAAGTTTAGGATTGTCATTATCCCACTCCTCTGAGTCAAAGGAACTTTGTAGACTGCAACAAACCTATTTATATTTCCTTGCTGATAATTTAATAACCCTGTTTTTTCCAACGTCTGGGCAATTTTCAGATGCTAAACTAACAAATAAGTTGTTTCTTCCTGAAGTCTTGGAATACCAGTATCTTTACTCTTTACTCCTAAAGACACTTATCCTATTATTTTCATTTTAATGTTGTTACTTTGCCTATTATTTTCATTCTAATTCTGTTACTTTGAAAGTTTTTATCTTGTTTTGTCAGCATAACTCTCATGTCTCCATTGTACTTATTTCCTTTAAAGATGAGAGGGTAAAACTGGCTTAGCTAACATTTATTTGTTCAGCCTGAAATATATATATATATATATATATATATATATATGTATAAATACATCTACCTGAGTGTAATGGCCAAACATAGCATCTTTTGTTTTTGCTCCAGTTCCATATTTGAAATTTTTCTCCTCATTGTACCAGGACTGAAGAACGTCTGACCATGAGAACGGGGCAGAGGACATGAAGAGATTTTCACCACACAGTACATCTGAAAAGAGAATGGTGCTGAGAAATGCATAAAGAATACACACATGACAGAAATAAAAAACCCAAAACAAAGCAGCAAAAGGTGGGATGGCTTCCATGGAAATTCTTGTCCTAAATGGGGCAGCACAATGTTGTTTTTTTCCATTTGAGTGACATCACACTTTGTTAATAGCGAAGCTGTCACTTGACCAGTTTGCAGCATGGCCTGTTTGGCTGGTGGTTGGTTGTTGACAGACCTTTTGTACAACTGTAGGAACACCTGCACAGGTGCACCACGGGTTCATGACTGTAGTTTTGCTATTTGGAAGTTACCAACATAGTCATTACTCAGGTCACAGCCCGGTAATCTTGGGAAAATCCCAATAAACCAAAGCTTGCTCTTGGTACACAAGAAGGTGTCTACTCTCCTTTCACCCACTGTTTTTGTTCAGGTCCAACCCCACTGCATTAGTCCTTAAATGGGATTCACCCTGGCAAAAAAACCAGAGGATTTGGATTTTAGGAAAAATAGGGACAGAACTGTCCATATCTTCGATATGGTGTGGTTAGAAGTCAGTCAACAGCACACAGGGCTGTTCAAACGGTACAGCTGAACCTTCAGTATCCAGGGACAGACTGAAGTGTTAATCTGAACCTCAAAGACAGTCCTAGGCTGCAATTTGCCAGGGGATTTAAAAGCTATGAGTCTGGTCTGCGAAACTATGCTTAGCACCACCAGCCAGTTTTGGACCTTTGCCTTTTGCCCCTTTCTTCCCAGGTATTTTGATCCAGCACATGCAAACTGGTTTCTGCCCTAAACGGGGTCTAGATTCTCTTCTTTCTGATGGATATTTTAGGAGAATATGCTTTATCACTGTGATTTGCTTTTTCATCTACTGTAGAAAGTGGGATATGCCTATGTAAAACTGATGCAATTGGGATAAGAATGGGATTGGGTTTTTCTCACTCATTGGATAGAGTTATACCTAGAAATTTCCCTTTGTCACATGACCAAAATAAAAATCAAAATGAAATATAAATTGCACCTCATTTCCCCCCAGCAAGCAAAACCCCAAACTGGTCACATCAATAACATGTGTGACATTATTCAGTTCCACTCATGCTTCACTTACTGGTACTCCTCAGATTAGGGGGACTGTGCTGTAATGTACATTGATTGGCCCAATTTTGGGCATTCTCTGCAGCTGGAGGACACCATTCCTTAATGAAAGAAGAAAATATCTGTCACTCAGACACATACCTATGAATGAATAACCCCTCATAAAGGAGCAACTTTTAAAAATTACATTTAAAATAAGAAAAAAGTCAAATGCAAAATCCTTTTCATCCCATTTTTTTGAGAGGACGGGTGGGTAGAAGCAAAGTTACTTTGCACCCAGGGAATAGAAACTGTGACAGGTGATGAAGAATGTATCTGAAAGAAATTAATAATGCTATGTATATTTCTTCTCTTTTTGATTTTCCTTCAAAATAAAGAGATATTGTTTATACACCACAAAACTTCCCAGACTTTTTCTTCCACCTGCCCAGCCTTATGTTTCTCTTGGTGCGAGTTGTGCTCAATCCTTAGGAAGGGTCTGGAGATGGAATTTGTGGCTAAATAAAATAATGTACAGTCTTGTATCTCTCATAGAGTCCACTACTCATTAAAAATAGATTTACAGCACAAACTTACCATCTTCATCATGTCGCTGGCAGTTGGTTTTACTCCTCTCCTGAGGGCATTATGTCTGTCAACAATCAGCTTTTGCTGCTCTGCTCTGCTACTTGACAGAGCACTGAGAGCTTCAGGCTCCTAAATTGAAAAAGAATATTGTATTTCTGTTTTACATGAATGCAACTAAATCCTGCATCCTGTGTAGGAAATATTAAAAAATTAAAATACCAGAATGTTAACATCAACCTTGTGAGGGAGGAATGACTGTGATCGGTTTTCTCTCCTAAGTGTCTCTTGGGGTGCTTCCATGTGGAGCAGCATTTCAGTAGTTCCTCAGTGCAGAGCTTAGAAATAATAACACTGATTCCTGTGTTGTATCTTCCAGCTCTCTGGGGAGGACTGAGATATCTCTGTGCCTGTAGACGCCTATATTTAGGCAACAGAATCAGACTTATTTACTAATATTATAATTTCCTAATGAGGTATTTTGGAAAGAAGACCTAAAAATCAGCTGAATGTGTGAATGTGTTTATGATGTGTTTCTCTTCTGCTGTATTTTAAACATCCCTATCAATGTTTTTCTATTAAAGAAATCTGTTTAATCACAGGATCATCACAGGCCTCTTGTGGTACTTCATCAGGACATCCCACTGAACAGAAAATGTCTATACCTTTCATGTCCCAGATTTTCTTCCATTTCTGTCATAACTGATAAAATTTCTCAAGCTTTTCATGTGTTCTCTAATTAAAAAACAGAGACATGAAGAACTCAGTGTCCTCTTTACATCCTTTCTCAACTGCTCTGGACTGCAGCATGAAGAGCAGAAATTGAAGAATTAGGGGGAAATAGGTCAAGCCATTGGTCACATTCAGTGTTTCTGAAGCAGAAGTAACAAACTACAAATTTTGAACTAAGTATAGGCTGGGAGGAACCACTCTGTGTGTGCATTCAGGGTGTTAATTTAGCTGTTTGAGGGAAATCAGGGATACAGGTTGAGCAGATGAGACTGTGAGGTATATCCTGGAGAGGCAATACCTCAGGACCTGTAGGATGAGAAAGGAAGAGAGGTAGGTATAAATGATAACTGTAAACCTGTGTGGAATTAATGGGAAGAGTGCTGGATCTTTGGGAGGTCCAGATTACTGGATTTGTGTATGAAAACTTCTGGAAAACACAGTTATGTCTGACCCAACTCACAAGTAATGCTGAATATTTAGAAGTTTTTTTGTGCAAGTGTGGAACCAGCTGACTGCTTTGAAATGAAGCAGACTTCAAGGACAAATGCTTTCCAGATCCTAGATATCTAATACTTCAAGGATAAATGCTTTCCAGATCCTAAATATCTCATCAGACTCTTTCTGCATATGTTTGGTGTGCATAGGAAAAGCCATATTCAGTCAGTCCACAAGTGCCTCGGGGCCCACCCAAATTTTCCGAACAAGAAAGATGTATTCTACCTGTCCAGTGGATGGAGGCAGCACAGCTGTGAGACACAGGAACACCACTGGCAGAATCATCTCTGAAAAGGTGAGAATGAGGAATTAATTTATTTTTTGCAGAGCTTTCACTTCTCTGAATACATAATACATCTTTCTCCTGTGTGTTTGCTGGCTTTTGCTCAAGTTGCTTGCTCTTTCTTTCTTCCCTTCCTTCTTTCTTTCCTTCTCTCCCCCTCCTCCTCCTCCTCCTCCATTTTTAGAACTAAAGTAATAAAATTAATTCCCCCTCTTCATTTCCAAATCTCTATGAATCAACTTCTTTTTACATCTCATCCTTCCTGCTGTAACCCTGGTGGAATACCTCCACCTGAATTCACAGATATTTTTGCTGCTCTTGCTGCAGGAAGCCAGACTGTGGAATGGGATGGGATGCTGCTCTTAGCTTGTTTCCATGTCTAGGTTAGTCTGACATTTCCCCTGCTCCCCACTGCCTGCTTTGACTGGAGTGCTTTGGTTGAAAGGGGAATTAGGGGAATTAGACATCGAGTCCATGTGATCTCTACAGTTGGGTGTAGGAGTCAGGATTCAAAACCCATTCAAAACCTGATGACCAGCACTGTGAAGCCTTGCACATGAACTGGGGCAGAGCTGGGAAAGACCTGTTTCAGGAAGCTTTTTTTGCGTTTATGTGTTGTAAGGCAACTCTTGACTATATTTCAAGTAATAAGAAATGAAAACAGAAATTAGAGGCTTTTCTAATGTTGTGATTCTTGGTGTTTCCTATGCAGGGCCAGGAGTAGGACTCTGATGATCCTTGTGGGTCCCATCCAACTCAGGTTATTCTACAAATATCTGATTCTAATTGAAGAGGCATCCAGCAGACCCTGGGCTCCAAGACTCCACTTGCCTGGGAGGCTCAAAGTATCACTCCAGTGACCCAGGAGGTCACAGCCAAGTTCAGGTATCTGCAATCAGTCACACGAGTTACATTCAGCTCGTTTCTGCTCAGCTACCTCGGGCAGGCCAGCAGGTGACTGGAGTGGAATTTACTTGTTCTGGCACTTTTCCCAGCCTCCCACTCCAAGGGAATTTAGGGGCATGTTACCACAGAGGTATATTATTAGCTTATCTTGTTTGGTTTTGAGGGGCTGCTGGTTTTAGTTTTAAATTATTCTTGGGGAGAGGCCAGTAGGGTTTGCTGATCCTTTCATATTCAGCAAAGCCCCTTTACCTCGAGGCAACCAGTTTATACAAAACACAAGGTGCTCTGGAGAACACTGGTGCTTGTGGAGAACACGTGGTTAGGAAAAGATACCCTTTTCCAGGTGTTACAGCAAGGCCCCTGTTCCTCACCAGCCCTGGGGGTGACACACAGTGCCCAGCCTTAGGCAGGGATGCTGCTCCAGCTCTGCTAAATGACACAGCCCACGGAATGTGACCATGGGCAGCTGTGGCTCAGAGGTCAAAAAACTGGAAAGACTGGTCACATCCGTCCAATTACACTCTCACAACTTTCAAAATGGAGTGGCTTATTCCAAGCATTTGTAGTTGAGGGAAGATCTAGTTGATCCAGGGGAAAACATACGGATACTTAACAGAATAAGTCACTGATCTCCTGTTCTTGGTATTGCTTTATGTCCCTTACTTTTAATTTTGACATCACCTGTGCCTCCTTGAAGTGCTTTAGAATCACAGGAATTTTTTTCTTATTAATTTTTCTAACACTTTTTTCTCAGAGCCATTACAAAACTTTGCACTTTATCTGACCTAGGTGTTTAGCAACAAAAGGTTATAACCCCAATATCGTGAAAAAATTATGCTTTGCATTTAATTTCTAACTAGAAAGTAAATAGAAGTGGGGTTTATTTTTAGCTGTACTCAAGTTACAAGCAAAAATATGTCTTTTGAGTGCAAAATATGATGAGATGCAAATAGAAAACAACCATTTTGCATGTAAAACACATTTTAAAGAAAAAATAACTCTTCACTGAAATTATGAAGCTTTCTATTTTGCAAACCAAGCTGAAGAAGGTAATTTAGAGACATGGGCAAAGCATTCATTCACTGTAATATTTTCTATGAATTAACTTACAATTAAATGTAATTGGTAATTTAATACATGATACAAGTTTCAAAATGCCATTGGAATGCTTTTTAAGACCCAGTGGGTTTCCCGCTCCAAGATATTAACATACTTTTGGCAATCCCACTGATTTCAACCAAATGCTTACAGTTTATGAGATGTAAATTTAATTGCTCTGCATTAATTTCTAGGCACTGGTCCTAAAATCAGTCTCTCTCTCCCCCTCCCCTGTTCCCCCTCAATCAAACATAAATCAGGACATGTGCCAAGTCTTACTGACTTTCCTGCAAATCCATCTGTATACCGGGATCTGCCACTGAAAGATGGTGCTTTAGCATCCCTAGTTTGTATGAGTTTGGCAAACTCGTGTGAATATGTTTTTCCCATCTCTCCTTGTTAAAAAAAAATTTAAAAGGTATATCCTAAATTATTCATTTAATTGAATAACCATCACAACAAAAATCCCCATTATTTTTTATCTTTGGAAAAGACCGGAAAGACAATAATGTCTCTGTCATGGCACTTGTAAAGCATTATTGCACAAAGTCCTACTCAGCAGCCACTTTGCAGAAGAGCAGTGAATTAAACAAGGTAATTTGCCCACTCTGAAAATAGGTGGAGATAGAAACATGAACCAATGGAACTTACTGAGCTGAATATATCTATCCCATTCAATGTGTTTTACTGTCTCTCTGTCCCTTTCTCTAAGTACAGATAATTTACTAAGATGCTGCTTTCTTGTATTTTTGATTGTTCATCCATTTTCTCTACCTTTTTGTTTCAGCTTGTGGTACACTATTGCCTATCTAATCCTTATTTTTCACTGAATAAGATCCTCTTCTGTGACTGTCCTAAATTTTTCAAGAAGTCTTCTGATGATAAGTTGTATTTTAATGCATGAAAAAAATTACAATACTTTACGTCAATGAATCAAGGCAAATCCTACCTTCTGTTTCCAGGAAGATCAGAAGTTTCTCCTGTCCTTTTTCAGGTAGTTGTGGAATTGGCTGGAATTCTTCACTGGAGGGTGATTTATAGCTCTCCTGTTTCCTGATAGGACAAGGTGATTCAACGTCACAGGTATTACAAAATTCAGGTAGTGACCAGATGGAACAGCGTATTGTTCAAGCACAAATTCACCCAAAAGGGAGGTTGTTTGCTTGTGTTCCATTTTAATTTTCTCTTACTTCTTGTACTGGAAGGGATGGAATTCTCTGAAATGATTTTTGGGTGTATTACACCTTAAATGTGAAGTTTGCAGTCAATGGGAGCACCAGGTACAACGCTCTCTGCTAATGATTGACACATCCAGTTGTAGTAACATTTGATCCTAATCTCCAGCAATGCAAATAAAGTCAGCTGGCTACTGAGTTTATTATTATTATCATTATTTAACAAAGTCTCCAGACTGACATTGTTGTAACCAAGATGGAATTTTGCCCTTTGATTTTTCCGTGGGGGTTTAAAAAGTCCTGGGCTAAGTTCCTGTTCATGCTGTAGCTTCTTTTCATCAGTCCTGTGGTGTAAAAGCCAAAGAAGGAGACAAGGATATTTCTGTAATTTATACTTTTAATGAATATTAGATAAAGATTAAAAGATTACTGTGTGCACTGACATTAAAACACACATTTATTTTGTCATTTCGGGGTACATGGGGCGAGATGGGATGGAGGGGAACACTGCCAGATCAGAAGGGCATTTGTGTGCACTGACTGCTTCTGTCCACATTCAATCTCCGATAACTGCTGACCAGAGCAGCTGTCACTGTCTGCTTTTATATCAAATGTTGCCATTTTTCTATTTAAATTCAGATCTCCCCTCCTCATAGTCACTCAGCTCCTCCCTGAGTCCCTCATGTTGTGCCTTCAGAACAGGCCTTTGCTCTTCCACACCTGGGAAAGCAGCACTTTGGCTCTGCCAGGTGAAATGACAGTGGGCTGGTTTGATGGTTTGTAATTATGTGGAGAGGAACTCACTGTCAGCAAGTTTGGGGTTGACACCAAACTGCATGGAGGAGTCCATATGCTGGATAAAAAGGCTATCATTGAGATCAATCTCAAAAACTGGAGACGTGATTTGACAGAAAAGACCTGAAAGCAAACAACTGAGAGACAGCAATTGTCTAGGGAGCAGCTCTACAAAAATACCTTAGGGGTTGGACTTGATCACAGAATGGTTTGGGTTGGAATGGACTTTAGAGATCATTTACTTCCAACCCTCCCACCATGTCCAGAGATGATCTAGAGGTCTTTTCCAATGTAAATGATTTTATGAGAAGTTGCACAAGAGTCACCATGAACCACGAACTGCACTGCATTGGCCACTGCATAGTGCACATACTGAAAATAGTGATTAAATCCACATTTCAGCAATTCTAAAGTGGTGTGGTGACTGCTGTGTCAAGTTTTTAGAGTCCCAAGTATAAGAAAGGCATTAACAAAGTGGAGTAAACCCAGCAAAGGGCTACTGTACTGGAAAGGGAAAAGGCAGAGATTAATTCTTTTATGACACAAACTTAAGGTTGAACGTGGTGTTGGACCAGATGAGCTTCAGAGATCCTGTGCAACCAAAACTGTTCTAAGGTTGTGTGATTTTTATGTTTACACCGGAGAGGGACAAAATGAGACTCTTCTTAATTTACTTGTTGACAGATGTGACAGTTAAAAAAAATTACAGTGGGAACCTCTAATTGCTGTATGAGAAAACAAGTGTTATTATCATAATCATTATAACCATTACTAATGAAAAGGTGATCAGTGAGCAATGGATCATAAGGCAAAGAGTACATCCTATTATGCTTGTCAGTCATCTCTCTGCCTAAAATACACCGAGAGCTCATGAATCACCTCCCCACTCAAGTGTAAGAGCTGCCTATAAACCCGAGAGAATGACTCAGAACAACCTATCCCCCGATAGCATTTCTGTGAATATTCTGCCATGACACTTCATAAACTCTTCCTATAGTTTATTTTCAAAGAATCACAGAACATCTCAGGTTGGAAGGGACCTCAAAAGATCATTTCTCCAGCCTGTTGAGGTCTCTCTGAACAGCACCACAACCACCCGGTGTACGAACTCCTCCTTTCAGGTTTGCTTCACTTGTAAACTGGTGATGATGTAAACCTCACTTTTCTAGCAAATCCCGTGAAGTCTCAGACATTTATAGTGACTCTTTATGCCTGGCATTGCAAACATAAATACAATTCCTTGGCTTTCTTAAAATTTTCATGCCAGCTCCATCTCATCAGCCATAAGCTACTTGTTTCCATTTTTCAGGTATATAGTGCCCCTCGTTGTCTCCTAACATTCATCTTTCACCCAGTCTTCAGATCTTGACCATGACTCCTTCAGCACCTCCTGATGTCTTTCACCTGTTAATTGGTACATTTTCAGCATCTTTAGTTTTGTTCTGGGAAAGCGATCAATAAACATTTGCGGTTTCTTCTGGATTTTCTTAGGTTTGATGCCTACAAAATATTTCAGTGCAGTAAGCTAGATCTAGTCTAGTGGATATTGTGGATCTGTCTAGAGGATATTGTCCTATATATACGTCAAACCTATTTTGCTTTCATTTTCTCCATTTACTATCCCTATTTATCTGTACTCCTCTTTTATTTTCTATTCAGCCATCCAATATCTAGGAGGAAAAGCATCTGTTCATTCTTATTTCTACAGCATCTTCTAAAATTCCTGGAGTAGGGTCCCAAAGCCTAACATAGCAAGAACAAAAAACCACTAATAAACTGTATAAAGAATTTGGATTCCTCTCAGCTCTCTTTAGATGTCCAAATGATACACATCTAACACAATATAGGTGTCTAGAGTGTCTCAGTAGTGAACAGAGAGCAAGAGTCACCTTTCTGTTTTCCTGTCTTGGACCCCTATCTTAAGTAAATTATCTTCTGAAAATATTGTTCTGTTCTTGTTGGTCACACAGTGACCCTAACTTAGACTAAATGTCACAAAAGCCTCCAAAACTCCTCTCTGCCAAATTATTTTTGTATATGGGAGGCAGTCTCCAGATTCTAGATGCTCCTGGTTTTTATCTACATCATGGTTGTAGAGAAAGAATTAGAGGTAGAAAAAATCAGCTTTTTTCCAGAGGAGGAAAAAATAATTGTTATCATGGATTAGAATTAAGCTAAACTAAATTTATCAATCTAAAAATTAGTTTTAAGTCTTTAAAGTGGTGGGTAACCTCCAGGTTCATTTTACTTGGAGACCAACCTTGGTTGACCTCCCTTCTCACTGGTAAAGCAGAGACCTGAATCAGAGATGTCAAAACATTTGAGATATTTCACCTTCACAACCCCCAAATCCCTTTCTGTTCCTCAGTCCTGCATTATAAATGGGTGGAGTTTTCTCATTTTCTGTCCACCAAAATTGAAAACCCAGATGCTCAGCCGGAGTTTCATTCCTGTTACACAAATAGAATGGTCAATAAATGTATTGCTCTTAAAGACCTTCTTGGCAGTTTTCCCACTGGAATTTGAGAAATTGGAATAATCGGCCACATTCTTTTCTCATGTTCCATATGATGAAAATTTTCTCAATTATTAGAGCATATCATTTTTTTTATTAGCCTGAACAAAAATGTGGTTTTTTTCCATGTATCATCTGCATTTATCTCAGGGAGGTAATTGCTTTGTGAGCAGTGCAGCCTCAGATTAGATGGCTTCATACATATTTTGAGTCCATTAAGGAGATTCTAAACTATTTTAATAATCCAAAGAGAAACTTAATGCCTCAGCTTTTATTTCTACCTCACTTTTGTGTTTGCAAGGGCTTTAATTTTACAAGTAAACGGATGGAAACACTGTGACATCAGTACAACCTTTGGAAAACAGCAGCCTGAAGTCTTCACTGTATCTCAAGGAACAGGCAGATTGCAAAGTCAATCACTGAGGTTTGGTACTTCCATCATGAAAATGATACTGACTCTTTAAGAGTCAAAGGTTCTTTCTTCATTATCCATTATCCCAAACTTTGAGGGCACAAACCCCAGGCCCTTCTGCAGCTCTTCCCAGAGCCAGTAACTCTAAGCCAGCATGACTCTGAAGAAGATTAATTTTTTATTAATTTCAGACTTCTGCCATAGCAAATGCATTTAGCAACAGTGCATTTATTTAGAAGGATTCTGTTTCAAGGATCTACTCGACCAGGCGAATCACAAGAGAAATGCAGCTAAAAATGAAATTAAATTTGCATAATTTATCTGAAAGAAGTGTCTCTGTGTTTAGGGTGAGATGTTGTTTGCCACTATCTTAGCAATATAGCAAGGTTGTATCACAACATCCTTATACCATACCACGCTTTTCTATAATGTCTCCTTTAGATCTTTGGTACAGTCAATTCCCTGCATGCCTGCTGTTATCAATTCTGATTTTAAAATGTCGAGAAGAAAATGTTAGATGTCACGGATGGCAAGGTTTATGATAAGCATATAATGCCTGGGAAAAAAAATGATAGAACAGAAGCATTCTGTGGATTTTTATAAATGTCTGATATATATTTCATACCCTTTTTTGAACATGGATCATTGAAGTATGTCTATGGCAAAGTTCCAAAATCCAGTTTCATCATTGATTTCTGCACTGGACTGGTGGAGCCCTTTTTTCTCTTCTTTCTAAAGTGATTTTTCAGGTCTTTTGCCTGATCAAACCCTGAGGTAGTCTAAAACAAGAGTCCATTATAGGAGCAGCAGCATCTTGATTTAGAAGTAATCATGTACTTTATAAAGACAATAGACTTAGATTTTAAAAATTTACTCTGTTAAGGTGTCTAAGTGGCAGAGTATTTTGTTGCCCAGCTGAATTTCTGTTTTTCTCTATCCCTGCATGTGTTTATTTAACTCTCCTTGACTTAGAGAAGAAAATGCACTGGACAGGGAGAGTTTTGTTCAGGGTGCAAATCTGTTTTGCCCCAGTACTTGTAGTTCCCCAATCACTGAACACATTTAGGTCCTCCTAAAGGGCAGTGCAGAATTACACCTTGTGGCCTGTCACAGGAAGGCAAAACACCAAAATTTTTTTGAACAGCCTCCCACAAAAAGGCCTTGTCTTAACACCATGCACAGGAAATGTTCAAGCACAAATTTTCCACTGTTGGAGAGCTTAATAATTATTTCTATGCATAAAGTACTTCCAGTTTGATTGAGAAACTCCAAAGTATTTGTAAGTAATTCCCTTTTCTTCTACAGTTTAAAATCATATCCTGCTATCAAGTACTCAGACATAATTCCAAATGACTTTGAAGTAATATTGTCTCCATCATCACACTACATCTTATGCATGTAAAGAAAATAAAAGATAAATATTTTTGTCAGGTATTCTATGTTTATAGACACACAGAATGCATGAAACTTGATCTATCAACCTACACATCTAAAGGACTTCTTTGTCAAAATTGAGTTGTGGTTGCAGTATAAGGAAGAAAAATAGATAATTCTACCAAATTGTGCATTTTGATTCTCTTTAAGAAGTATTTGCAGTCTACACAACCTTGTATCTGTGGCCATCTTTTCCATTAATAGCTTATATAGTCACATCCCCTTTGAATCCAATTAAAAGCAAATTTTACCAGAAAAGATGATGAAACATTCTGAAGAAAAGAATATTGCAAAGACCATCGAGACCACCACAAGTCATTTATGCACCTGAAATGGAATTAATTTAAATAGTCACAGGCATCTACATCTGAGGAAGACTCCTTTCATAGACATCGAAAATTAACAGATATCTTTGGGACATGTTTCATTTGATCCCAAAGGTAACACCTAAACAAAATCATATGTTGTCCTAGAAGTACCTGTAATCATACTCTTATGATTGTTGAATGACCATATTAAAGTTTCATATATTTTTAATTCTTTTTATTTTAATTATTTGTATTTAACTTATTAATGAAAAGGATACGGAAAGCTCACCTTGTTGGGCTAAATGTGTAGCAGAAGCTGAAGGAATTTTGGTGAAGGAAGGGAATAGCTCATGAACATGGAGAATTAATCTTTTCTGTTCTTCTCTTCACAGAAATTCTGTAGCTCCTCTCTGGTTTGTGTGGTTTCTCATGCTTTTAAAGACAGATTGAGAAAAGGTAGAATTCAGTCAGAGTCAGAGCAAGGGGAAGAGAACCCTAAATATTAAATTACAGAAGAAAGAGCAATCTCTGTTGTTAGATGAGGGTTGAATTTGTGGAGATGAACTGGGGCTTTTTGGTGTTTATCAGGAAGAAAAATAAGAAGGAACAGAGAGGTGGAAGAGAAGAGAAAAAGTTCAGCATTGTCAAGAGGAAAATCTGATTATTATCTTTCTGTCAAGAACCCCCAAGGATTCTAAATATTTCAGTGTTAAAGATATTTCTGGACATATTTAATAAGTGCCAATAAACGTGCCCACTCAAGTAATCTCAGAAAAGGGGAAGTATTGTTAATTACAGGATGAGACAGAAAGAAACAAGAGGAAAAGAGCTGCTTGTTAAATGCAGGAAGCTTGTGGATTAGCTACAGATGGAACTCAAATTCTACACACACAGTCAGGATTTCCTTTCACCTTCTCTTGAAAACAATTTCATTATGGGGATCTGCATGATGCAGGTCTCAACCTGTATGCTGAACATCCACCAGAAGGATCTGAGCATCCTCTCTGGATACATCCTCAAGATTAAGTGATGAGAAAGTTGAACAAGCTTGTATTCTTTACAAGAATCATAGAATCACAGAACGGATGTGATTTAAGTTGGAAAATACCTCTCAGATCATTAACCAGCACTGCCAAGGCTACCACCAAACCGTGTCCCTCAGTGCCACACCTACACATCTTTTAAACACCTCCAGGGATGGTGACTCCACAGCTTCCCTGGGCAGCCTGTTCCAGTGCCTGACCACCCTTTCAAAGAAGAAGTTTTTGCTAATATCCAATCTCAACCTCACCTGGCACAACCTGAAGCCATTTGCTGTTGTCCTGTTGCTGATTACTGGGGAGGAGAAACCGCCCCCCTCACGGCTGGAAAGGAAGGAACAAATGTCTCCACTCACAGAGCCGTGTGCTCCCACTGCCTGGGAATGAGGGTTATCTTGGATTGCACACCAGACTGCGCTGCTCTGTGCCATCGCTGGCTGACACTTGCTGCTCTGTGCTATTTGGGTGACAACTTGCAAGGTGGGATCTCCAAATGCTCAGGGAAGTTGGAAGTGCCGGCGCCTAAGAGAGGAATTTGTTGCTGAAACATGGACGTCTGTTGCCAGCTTTGCTGCAGCATGTTTGAGACATATGCACGGTACTAACAGGTATTAGACAGCACTTATGGGAGACTCCCCTTCTGGAGTGTCAGATGGAGGCAAGGTAGGACATCCTGCAGTACTTAAAATAACCCTAAATGTCTACATGGAGGCAAATTAATCACATCCCCATTATTTCATGCATAATAAGTCTAATTGCCTGGCCTCAGCTATGCTTACCAGTCTGGGGATTTACCAGGCATTGTCTGTCAATTGCTTCCTTTTTCTGTTTCAGTTGTTCTGGTGTTTTTGCCTGACTTCCTCTTTTTGGGGGTACATGATACTAAAAACCAAAGTTTGGGCAGCTGAATATAGCCCACTATCTGGTTCAGTCACTTTCCTTCAAATTTGATTTCATTTGTCTCAACTTCAGTGCCTGACACTGCTTTGAGATGCTGTAAAATATTCTGCCTCAACATTAGCTACTGGTTCAGAAGGTTTGAGCTTCCCCTTGGTGTTTTGTCATATCTGACAGCCCTGAGTGGCTGTCTCAGATTTGTCAGGGCATATTAGACAGCCAAGAATAACTCTCAACGAGAGGAATGGACACTCAGCTGTATAAATGGTAGCCATTTAGAACACTTTAGGGCTCAATGAAGATAAAATTCAGCCACTCCTATCAAATTTATATTTGATATGGGTTTTTTTCATCAAATTCACACACCTAACTGTAGATGTCTACACTGACTCTTGTAATCCCTGGCAGTAATATTCAGTTGCCTACAGGCAACCAGAGACATTAGGAATCCCTTTGAATGTTAGACATACTCATGTGGGCCATGTTTTTAGTTTAGGTTTATAGATCACACTGAAAGGGTCCTGCAGCCCAGTGGATCTAAAATATCTCTCTCAGAGTCAAAAAGAAATCGAGGGGTTTGTGTCATTTGTGTGCTCCATTCCAGATGCTCTATTTGGTGATATCTTGAACAAAGAAGGCTTTTCAGGACCTGATCTCAGGCTGGATCCAGCTGGGATGTTTCCTTTGGTTTCCCTGAGTATTGCATTGTGTTTGCAGGGAGGATTCAGCTGGTGCTGTAGGAGAAGACAACATTCTTTTGTTACAGTACAGGGCCCAGAGAGGATATTTCACTTGGAGCACAAAATAAAAAGTGATCCGGGATGATCCTGCTTGATCAGGGAGGTTGGAGCTGGTGACCCACTGTGCTCCTTTCCAACCTGACCCATTCTGTGATTCTGTGAAAACCATAACATATGCCTTCTTTGTTTGCAAGATCTCAGACTTATATAGAAGCACTCTCTCCCTTGGTTTTTTTTGGGTTTTTTTTGGTTTTGTTTTTTGGTTTTTTTTTTTTTTTTGTTTTTTTTTTTTTTTTTTTTTTTTTTTTTTTTTTTTTTTTGGTGTTTTGTTGTTTTTTTCATGCTTGGACACGAGCAGTAGCCAGTGATGGCTGTTTCTCCCTATGTGTGTGTGTGCGCGCTTGCGAGCCCAATGCCATATTTGAAGTCTTTCACCTCATGCTTGTCTGACAGCTGACCAAGTACTGAAAGTGTCTGTCACAGACAGATTTTCAGTGCAGTTCACAGCTCACACAACAGAGGGAGAGGGGAGGGGAAAGACAGTTCACAAAATGTATGAGGAAACGTGTCGGGAAGATGCAGGATCTCTGCGCAGACAGAGTGTCTTTTGTCTCTCGGGCAGAATGACTCCCTGGCTCAAAGCCCACCGTGAAGCAAATAACAGAGCACATTCATTATGCCCTAATGTTGCTACATAGCAGTATATTTGGGAATTAGATTATAGACAAAGGTGTGCTCTTTTACTATTAATTTTTTTGTAATCTGGCTTGCCGCTGTCTCACCATTCAATAGGTCCTTTGTACTCACCAGGTCTGCAGCCCAAAATTACCTTACTCAAAATAAGTTACAGTTGCACTGGAAAGTCTTCCTTCATATTAGTTTTCACTCCATTTCGAAAAGAACAAGGGTTTATTACTGATCAGAGTTATGCAAAACAGATGGTATTTTTCTTTTTTGTATCAAAGAATAACATAACCATATTTAGGTATGAATGGTGAGATAATTTTTTAACGAAGTTTTCATATGTTAAAGCCTGATGTCTGGTCTAAGATAATCATATAGATGTCCTGTCAGTGATTCGACTGAAAAAGACACCAGTGGAGCAGAATTTAACCCACTTGGACAACTAAAGACCAGACCTATTGCTTGCACTGCTACACTGATGGCAGAGATCTTGGGCACAGATGTCTGTCTTAACAGTCACTGAAGTAAGAGACCATA
Source organism: Orthonyx spaldingii (assembly GCA_013397795.1). NCBI lineage: Eukaryota > Metazoa > Chordata > Aves > Passeriformes > Orthonychidae > Orthonyx > Orthonyx spaldingii. The sequence goes on along the minus strand of VZTJ01006440.1, from coordinate 770,609 downwards.
ATTTCTTCTGAACACTTAAAATTTTGACTTTCGAATGCAATTTTTTCCTTCTACTTAGGTTTGGGGAGTTTCTGTTTGTTTGTTTGGAGTTTTGTTTGTTTGTTTGTTTTTTATTAAAACCAGATGAAACTTCTTTTTATATGAAATTTTCCTGAGTAATTAATTAAAACTTTGAACAAGGTTATGAAAGAATCTGTAAATACAGAAACAAAGAAAAGTCACGCTCATATTAAATAGTCATGCCAACTATTTCTAAGTGGAATGAAAGACTTTCACCATTTTGCTAATCACTGTTTGCACCATTTCCATGCCAGCACTGATAAATGCTCTATTTTCTTCTGAGGTTTTTGACATTTTCTGCACTTCAGTAGTTGCACAACCTTGTGCCATTCAGCTGCAATGTAACAGTGACTTATTTTAGGAAGCAGTGGGTCTGCTCAGAAACGGTTCATTGTTTCAGTAAGATAAATCTCCACAAGATTTGATATGTCAAAGGGAACTCACTTGGTGTTACAACTCTTCCAGATGACTGATTTCTTAAATACCCACCAAAATCTCAGGAATTGCCATTGATTCTGCATTGATTACCACAGTATCTGGGATTCTTGCAGGTATGCAGAAAAAAATACACGAGGGAACAGTGGTGTAAATGGAGGTGGCACAAAGAGGTGTGGTGAAGAAAAGGTCCCATCTCATGGTTTATATATTGTGAGAAGCTTATGAGAAAGGAAAATGAGACCTTCATCAGCATTAACATTGTAGAAGAGAGTAATTGCCCCCACTGATAAGCGAAAGGTTCAGTAACAACAGAAATACAGAGGTCATATGTTGGTTTTCCTGAGCAAACCAGAGCACAAGGACAATCATAGAGATCACAAGGATTGATATGGAGGATTTGGGTCATTCTGCCTTTTTTCCATCACCGTCTTTCCCCCAGATATCTTGAGGAGGGATTGATTAACCTGATTCTCCTGCAGCCTAGAGATGTTCAGAGGGGATGAGAGCTTCTGCTTTTGTTTGTTTGTTATTTTATTTGGTTGTTGTGTTGTTTTTTTTTTTAACTTTATCTGCTTGAATAACTCCTGCATTTCTCTTCAACACTTTCTGCTTTTCATATTTCTGAGTTTCTTAGTGGCAGTCTGAAACAGCTGTAGTTACCCAGGATAACCTATTTGGCAGTGCCTGTTGGGGGCACACATATGGTCCATGATGGAAACCTCAGGTTTTACGTTCTCGAAAATTTCCATACGCTGCTAACTTATCAAGCTGTCCCCACCTCTGTTCTATGTAAATGCATGTCCTAAATCTTGTCATTTCCAGATCAATGGAGCAACTGGCTTAGTGAAAATCCTCTTCTGCCAGTTGTTAAAGTGTGCAGCTGACTTAAAACAGAGAAGTTGATTTTCTGGGGACTGCTCAAACTGTAATGTTAAATATTCCTTGCTGAGTAGGTTCACATTGACTATGACTGTAGGCAATTAATATGAGTTTCCCACGTGACAGCCATTCTCTCTTGGTAGTTTCTTTTTTGTTTGTTTGTTTGTTTTTGTCTCAGGAACAATTTCATACAGGCAGACTAAGACAGGTTGCTGTTGTGAATCTGCTGCAATGCTTCCAGGTATCCATAACATTGTTTGCATTGCTGAGTGCTGCGAGGGGAAAGTATCAAAGCTCAGGAATTATGCTGTGCTGAAGCTGATTAAACAGTTCCTCCAGTTTGAAGAGTTATGACAAATGAAACCTCTCACACACAAACCCAAGTTATCCAGGTTGTCTGTTAATGAAACAGATGTCAGTTTGCTTAAATGCCAGGCTTCTTTTTTTATCCCCTGTTCATCAAGTCCTTGAATTTCTGCCTGAGCAAAAGTTAGGAAGGAGTGTGCTCTTTTGTCTATATGGTAGACAAATTCCTTAATTTGACTGCTCCAGAATTAAAAAGGGGATATTTTATATACATATTTTTTTTTTTTTTTAAAAGAAATTTGTGCAGACATTGGATCACATTCCTTTGTTCTGGTTTTCATCTGATTCATAATTACTCCACTGAAATGTAAATATACAGTAGTTCAGCAAAGGGTAGAATTCATCTGACCCAACTTAATCTTCTAACATTAAATCTCCAGTTTAACAGGTTCTACAGACTCCCCATGTAGCAGATGACGAGAGATGGACAACTGCAACAGGGCTCTACATCACTTCTTTGCAGGTGTCTGAAAAGAATAAAACATTCCCTGCAGTAGATTCTTTTTATCCAGGGAAAATGGAAAGGCTACACTGGATCATCTCCTTAAAGTTTAGAAATCTGCAGTTAGGCAAGATACCTTGAATTTTCTTTAGGTGTTCAGAAACCTGGAAAACAAGACATTGCAGTTTCTCTGAGAATTCAACTGTGATGAAAAGCTGGAAGCAACTTTGTAATAGTAGCATCTTTCTTGAGTTCTCTCAAGTGGTGTCAAGGCAAATAACATTAAGAAAAAATAAGATTGTGAGGGTCTGTCTATGTCACTAAGGAATTTGATTGGCATACAAGGAGATTTGAAGGGGAAATATTTCTAGTAATAGGCAGCAAGGCTTAATAGAAAAGAGAAGCCAACTCGAAGATTATAATATGGCCACAGTCATAGTAATTATAGAGTATAGCAGATATAGTTAGGTTTTTCAGATTTGGAAGTGAGTTTTTAACACAGATAAGTTGTATTGAACCACAAGAACTAACCTCCTCCATGTCAATTGCATAAGACTCTTAAAGCAAGCGTTTTTCCATCAGTGGTGCACTTACAGGAACCAGTATGGTGTTCTCAGACACATGTGTGGTTTTACTTCACAAAGTTCTGTTCTGACAAGATAACTGGCAAAATATCTGCACCTGCTCCACTGAAATTGGCTCGTTTGACACTGCTTTTGTAACAGTTTGACACTGCTTTTGTAACAGTTTGACACTGCTTTTCTACCAGTGGTGTAAGTCCACAGGAGCCATCACACCTGGGCAGTGGGAAGCCGTTGCACTCCCAGACACATAATTTACCACTCACCACTTTTATTCCTTCAAGAGATATAAAATCACATATCTTCTGAATTTAAAAGGCCACAACAGTTCATCCAATACCTGTTGACATGTCAGGTAGTTCTTTATGCACTGGATATGAACACATTTGTGTGGAATGCAAACACATGTTTTTTAAAGCAAACAGGAAGTCAAATCCTCTTGCCTGGACCTGGAATGGATTAGCCAGTTCAACACTGCTGAAACCACATCAAATATCCACAAAAATTACTTCACCTCTTCACTTACTGCTTAGTCAATTGTTGCAAACATGAGGACAGTTTCTGCAGGGGGTCCTTTTGGGGGCAAGGTGTGTAAACACAGCTCATTAGTTGCCCTTTGAAATTTTGAAGTGATGTAGAAGGGAACAAAATCTTTTCATAAGATAAGGAACCTTCTTTGGTACTGCAGCTGCAACCCAAAGGGAGAAACTAATATCTAGTATACTTATCTAATTTTCAGACAGCTGAATTCCAACTTCCATAAAGTCTTGGGACTGGAAGAGAAATGCTGGTCTCACTCATTTCCATGCCTTATCTGTGGTAGGGAGACCTTAACTATAGCAGAATTGAGGAAGATCTGAAACCGAGTGTAGGTACTAACAGTACTGAGCACCACACAGCTGTTGCAAAGTCATAAAGTTTGGCACAGCAAAAGTTTTTTTCTCCTAAAGCAAGATAATTTTTGTAGTTCAAACAATACCTGGGATTGATTTGCCACTACTGTCCTGGATGTTGTTGGTCCATTAAACATGCAAGTTTGAGTTTTACCAAACCAGTCCTAGACTGAAGATGACCATGAGGATTGGGGATCTAATGCCTGACTGAGGATTTTTAGTCATAGGAAAGATGTCGATGATACATATTACGAGAGTTTTCTTCCTTTTGTCAAGGAAAATTTCTGAAACCATTCAGACATCTCCAGAATTAGAGATTTAATTAATTTAGATTAATCTATTTAATTCTTTAATTGAAGAATTAAATTAATTAATTAAGGTCTATAAAATGAGACAGAGCAAGTGTTTCAAAGTAACATTTTGGACACATCTCAGTGATTTTTATCAGCATTAAACTGGTCAGTCTTGCATGTCTAGATGTACCTTACACACTGACTCTGCCCTGGAACACCAGGTAATTCAGAATTCTTGTACCTTTGGAAATAACGATTTTATACTTCTACTTCTGTTTTCCTTATATGCAAAAGAATGCCAAGAATCTGAGACAAGTTAGGAAGTACTTGAGGAAAACAACAAACAAACAAACAAACAAACACACTTGGTTATATTTGTGTTGTCTTGCATATTTTAAATTACAAAATAAAGTGCACTTCTCCACTTAGGGATTAACATTCTCTGCAGCAGCATCACTTTGCACATTAAGAAAATAAGGGATAACAAACACTATTAATTCAAACAATACGAGAAACCACTGAAGGGATTTTGTCTCCTTTGGTGGCTTTACCTACAGTCTAATATAGAAGCTGCTATTTTTGATACCTACTGAGAACTGAGTCTAAATCCCTAGAACCTGTTGAATTTCTTAGCCCAGAAACGTGAACAGTTCTTGTCTGCAGAACAACTGCTTAAAATTTCTTGTATCCTTCATGGAACCTGCATTTCTCTGGATCTATAAAACCGGCCACGTAATCAGGTTTCTCCCTAAGGAATTAGATCCCCAAACACAGATATCTAATCTTTAAAAAGAAACATGTTCTCATACTTAGTGTACCAAATGTCTCATGAGATATAATGATAAACTTTTACCTTTAGCTAGCTGATTGAATTTTTAGTTAATATACACTTGACCTAAAGCCACATTCCACGGTTCCTTGTCAAACTGGTTGTTGTTTTCAATTCGGTACTATTTGAGGAACTGCTTATTGAATAAAGAAAACTTCCATAGGAGCACAAATTTCCAGCATTATTGGCTAATTAAGGCTTTGTCTACACTGGCAGCTGGGGACTTTAGGCAATCTCATGCCCATATGCACTAACCATTTTACATTGTAAATCTCTTGGCTGGGTCTTAAGTGACAGTCTTGCCTGATGCTGCAAAAAATGTTGGCACGAGGCTGATCTGACCCCTTCATACCATGTGCTTTGAAATTATCTGGGCACGCAATCTGTAAGCACTATAAATCGATCTGCTGCAATCCCACAAGTCCTTGTTTCTGACTTCTTGCAGCTCCCGCAAATCCTTTCTTTTCCTTTTGTCACCCATAAGCACAGACAACCTCAGAAAAACACAGAGAATTCACAATTGGCTGCTAGAAAAGCTCAGTTTCACATGCTATAAAGGAAACTGATTCACCTAAACATTTAGTCAAGTAATATGAAGCAGCAGATTCATGGTTTGTAATCCTTGGGAATGCGGGGGAAGCAGTCAGGCTCACTGTGGATAACTCGAAATTAGTCATAAATATCAAATAAGATCTCCCTTGTGCATCATGAGAACAGTGCTTCAAGGCAGCTCATGGCAGGGGCAAAACATTTAACAGGATAAAATAAAATTTACCTTAGAAACTTGTTTTATGCACAGATTTTTCCAAGACTTTTTGCAAGGTTCTTGCTTTTGTTACATGAGCACCTAAGAACAAATTGAGCTTTTGCTGCACGTGCAATACACATTGAAGAAAAATATTTGCAGGCTAATAGCCTTGAAAACTCAAGGAATGCTGGAATTCCTCAGACCACTCAGAAAGCAACCTGGTTTTATTGAGTCCAAAACAGGGTTGGATTTTTTTTTTTTGCCATTCTTGACATTTTGTTCAGTGGCTAACTGTAGTTTCAGTCCTTATTCTCTTCAGTTCCTCTTCTTTTTAAATTTTTTCTCCATATTTTCTGCATTTCTCACCATCATCACTACTATTTATTCTTCTGATGAAAAGGATGGATGATGATTTATAACCTGTGCCTTCTTGACCTCTTTCAGCTCCACAGCATTATGAATGGATATGTAATATAGCCAGTCTAAATCCTGCTTCAATTGGAGTTAGATTATTTTCAAGAAGTCCTTTTCTTAGGCAGAAATAGAGGAGCTCACACTGGGGGAGGTAGATATTTACATTAAGAGAGCAGCATCCCTTTCAGGAGGGACTGAATTTCCAACTGGGAGAGGGAAGCAGGTGGGATAATCAGACTTCATCTTCTCTTCAGAGGCTTCAATGTGAGCAGCCTTAAAGGTGGCCTGGTTAGAAAGGGAAAATTACTGAGCAGAAGAAAACATCTGCTGGAAAATACTGGCAGAGATATTTCAAGCCAGCCGGAGAGCTGTGAGCCTGGGAACTAAACTTTCAAACTAGAAGCATCCCTGAAAACTGCATCTGGTCTCCTTAAAGTACAGCTGGGGTTCCCAGGAGCTAGAGACATCCCGAGATACCATTGATAAGCACAAGAAATTGTAACGACCATTTATCAGCTGAAAAAGTGGAAACGGTCTGGGAAAATAAACATGGTCTGAAAGAACCAAACTTAAATCATCTATTGGCTGGTTCAGGTGAAAACCCAAAGTTAAAAACATCCATTGGCACCTTGAAGTGGTGATGTCCTGTGCCTGCATATGTCTCTATGATATGAAAAGGACTTAATTTTTATCCAAATTGGAGCTTCCCTTCCCTTCCCTTCCCTTCCCTTCCCTTCCCTTCCCTTCC
>VZTJ01006440.1:744016-763731 GCA_013397795.1 Orthonyx spaldingii | reverse complement strand
CCTTGCCTTGCCTTGCCTTGCCTTTTCCCTTGCCTTGCCTTTTGCCTTGCCTTTTGCCTTGCCTTCCCTTGCCTTGCCTTGCCTTTTGCCTTGCCTTTTGCCTTGCCTTGCCTTGCCTTGCCTTGCCTTGCCTTGCCTTGCCTTGCCTTGCCTCACAGAAAATGTACTTTCTGTGAGAGCCTGGATTCTCAACAGGGATATCTGGTGAATTCCAGGCTCCATGAGACTCAGTCCGTTATCTTCTTGATCCCTTTTTGGTTCCCCTTTCGAGATCAATTTTAGGAACTGTTTTATAATCCAACAGGTGTTATTATAAATATTATACATGAATATAATGCAAATGAGCAGCCATGTAATTTGATTGTCTGGAAGACACAGAATCCTAGAACAATTGGGGTTGGAAAGGAGCTCTGGAGGTCCCTTTGTCCATCTGCCCTGCCCAGCAGAACTATCCAAAGCCAGTTTCCCAGACGTCCAGATGGCTTTTGAATATCACTGGGTCACAGTTCCTGGTGCCAGCCTGGGAGAGATGTTTGCCAGCAATACTTGAAATTTTCCATGTCTGTAACAAGTGTTTCTGGTGGCCATGACTTGGGTCTCCCCAAAAGATTTCTAAGGAAACACCTTGTCTGGGGGATACCTCAAATTTGAATTTTATAGCTATGTAAGGTAGGTAAGATACAGCGACTAGATGAGCACAGGTGGCAGACTCATCTCTGAAAAGGAAAAAAAAGCATTTTTGAATTCTCTGAAGTGTTGTAAGTTGACTCACCTGGAGAGTTCCCACAAAACCCTCTCCCAAAGGCATATAATTAATACATCAAAGAGTGTGACTTTATTGAATGACTAAAAACATATGGAAATGCAGGAAGGGATTACCTAAATCTTGGCAATAGTTTTTGACTGTGGATGTTCATTCTGAAATGCTCCAGTCAAATGTTTTTGGGCAGCCAGCACAGTGGTGGAAATCTCCTGTTTGCACTTCCTTCAGGATGAGCAGAGAGGTGAAGGAAAGATGACAAAGTTTGAACCTCAACCATATCAAATGAGTCTTCAGATATTTGATATTTTCTTGTATTTTTTTTATATAGTCTGGTCTCTGATGTAAATGAATATCAAATTCTACTCCTAGATTGATGGAGATGGCTTTTCCAACACAGTGTATGATAACATATAGTTTACCTCATAACTAAGGTAAATATTTCCTGTTGCTTAACGCTCTGTTCTTACAGGTGATACCAGACACGGGTATTTATAAGCCATAAAATCTCTGACAATATTTCAGAAAACTACTGACTACTCACAGTATTATTATATTACTCCAGTGATATTGGCTACTGAAATAATTAATTTCTCTTAGTTGGCGCTGAATGCACCAAATGATGATAATACAATATGTGACCTCTCCAATGCTTATAAATATTATAGATGCTTTTGCAGAAGTTTCAACAATGTGTCAAAATATTTACTTACTTATTGTGGAATTGGGCTTATAATGAGCTAAAGGATCCTGCCTCATTCATCTAAAATAATTGAAGGGATAATTGAGTGAAAGTAATTTTTCCCAGCCACCTGCATGAGGAGAATTTGTTTAAATTGCCTTTTCTCTGTAACCAATTATCATGTTGGTTACTGACAGTATCACATTGAGCTTCATTAACCAGCAGCTCCTGGATCCTGCAAAATGGAACGTGCTTAATTATAATCCCAGTCTACTACGCAAACACATCCTAACTATGAAAATTAGGTTTATTAATTGCAGCTTTAACGCTGAATGAAGCAGTAGCACAACTACATTTTTGTAGCTTGTGTTTGGCATGGAGCTTGTGTGGTTGGAGAAGGAAACACTCTATTGACAACTGAAGGGAGCTTTTGTCACCTTTGTAATACCTCTCAGAATGGAGAGTGATATTGTGCTGGTTGACAACTTTGTCTTGCAGCACTTTCACTACTAAACAACTGTTGCTGTTGAGCCGATGTCGAAACAAGAAGAGGTCGAGATCAAATGGCAAAAGAGCTTAATTTATTTATTAAATTCAGCTTTTATCTACAAAATGGACTCTCACATGATTGGCCAATAGCTGTATGCCTCCTGCAGCTGATTGGCCACCTGGATCCATGAGAGTTACGAACACTTTTATCTTTGTTTACATAAAAAAATAGATTTTTCTCAGGGAAAGATTTCTGTGCTGTCACAAACAACAATTCTGGGAGCAGTGGAATGGAAGCAGCGGATGGGATTTAGACGGCAGATGAAGACATCTATATTTAAGTGGCTATGTCATTTTAGAGTAGAATAATAGAATAGTTTGGGTTGGAAGAAACCTTTGAAGGTCATCCAGGCCATCACTTCTGCTATGGGCAGGGATACCTTCCACTATCCCAGGTTGCTCCAAGCCCCATCCAACCTGGCCTTGAACACTTCCAGGGGTGGGGCAGCCACAGCTGCGCTGGGCAACCCGTGCCAACCTTACCCATTCTGCAATTCTGTGATTTATCTGTGTAAATAGTGTAGACTTCATCAAAAACATCGACACCATCACAAATAAAAGGAGTGGGATAAAATCACTTGAAGTAGAGCAGCACACAGCAACAGAATTTACAACTGAAGTGTTATGGCATTCCTGTAAATACAGATGTCTGCATTGAAGTAGTTGCTTGATTTCTCTTAGAATTGAATGTGCAAAAGGTGGCATGGCCTGATTCCTACTGGAGATTTTAGTATTTCCTGTAGGACAAGATGAACCGAAATCTAGAAATACTAATTTCCTCTTTGACCACAATAGGAAGACTAGTAGGCTTCCAAAGGGATCTTCACTTTGTTGTTTGCCAGAACTGCAGGAACTGCACCTTCAGGGATTACTTCAATGGGCTACTCTACAAGAAAATTGCTTGAAGAGTAATATCTAAGTAGAGAACAATTATTCTCTTGTGTTTCCATCTGAATCATGTAGGGAAAGGACAAAAGTTTAAAGAACAAGCTGTTCTTTTTATCTGTGAGAGAAATTTCTTTGAACGTCTGCCTACTAACTATAAATTAAATATAGACACCAATATGTCTGTATATACATATATATTCAAGTATATACACATATATAGGGTTTACGGTTTCTTCTTTATTGACATTTTAAAGGGAAGATTTTGTCCTTTTAATCTCAAAGCTTTTAGTTCAAACATTACTTTTCTTATAAAATTTAACCAGAGAAGCTTACTACCCTCCCTCCCCACAAAAAAACCCACAAAACCCTCAAAGCACATTTTTAATATTGTTTTCAGTAGGGACCTTCTTGCCTTCCAGATTCATGATCATTCATCTTTGCTTTAATGTGGAGAATAGTTCTTTCCCAAATCTCCGGGTTTTTTGGTTTTTTTTTTTTTTTAATTCTTCTAGGTTGACTTAAGCTTNTGGTTTTTTTTTTTTTTAATTGGGTTGCAAACAGTGCAATCATACATGTAGAAAAAAGCCATTCACCCTCATGCCAAGAAAGCTTCCTGATGTGGGAAATTTCTGGGTGAACAAGCACCATGATTTAGACTCTTGATTTTAAGGTTTTTTTTTTTAAATTCTGCTGCTAGGAAGAAAGAAAAAAATCATTAAACCCCCCAATAAAATGGTATATTCTAGAACTACCAGTGCCACTCCTTATAAAAAAACTCAAAGAAACACAATTTAAAAGGAGATACCATCATCTGTGTCAGCAACGTGGTGCTCCTACGACGTAGGAATAAGTATGAAGTAGGAGCAGTGACTAAATCACTGAGGTGGAAAAGGAACATCAGATATCCTGGCTGATGTCTTGCTCGTTTGGATGAATGTGCTGTGGAAGTACTGACACAAAAAAAGAATTCTGGAGTCATACAATCCAACCTCCTACTCATTGTGGAATTGAGCAGGAATTTTCTCAACGAGAAAAATTAGTCTCTGACCCAACTCTTGGAGTTCTTGAATCTTATAAGGCTTTTAAAAAACTTTAATAATGAGTTATTTCTGTCTAAAAAGTGATCTATTTAGTAAGATATTATTACTCTTTTCCTGTTAATATATACACAGAAATATCATCCACATATTTGATATCTGATGATCTTCAAGATATTATGATGTTATTTTATGTAGGAAATTAAATATGGTTGAAATCAAGGTTTGATAATCAGAACAGTAATGTTAGGAGCTAAACCAGATGACTTTTAAAGGTTCCTTTCCAACCCAAACCATCCTATTATTCTATGTTCAAGACTAACAGCCTTTACTGCCTGGATACGTGTGTTCAAACCTTCAAGGAAATAAAAATGCCCAAACTCTTGTTACCCTGGTCATTGATTTTAGCTGAACTCAGTGTTGAGCATGCTTTCAACTTTGACCACTTAATGACTTTGAGACAGGAAAACATAAATTGTGCCTGTTTTAAGTGCCAACATGGTTTCTACAAAGTCAGTGCAAAGAAAATGGAGTCTGTCCTTGCTTAATCACCTAAGAAAACTGTTTGGATAAACCTCTCCAGCTACAGATTGTTATATGTTTTTTTTTATATTAGGAATTTCTTCACTGAAAGAGTGGCTAGGGATTGGAACAGGCTGCCCAGGGAAGTGGTGGAGTCACCATTCCTGGGAGTGTTCAGAAAATGAGCAGATGTGATATGGTTCGTGGTGCTACTCAGTCAAAGGTTGGACTTGATGATCTTGGAGGTCTTTTCCAGTAATGATTCCATGATTCTCTTCCCTTCTATAATTAATGGATTGGTCCATTTTAATATATTGGTCCACAGATAACAAAGTCCCGTCTGTGTTTTAAACAAAGCCGGTGGGTGTTGGCACACACTTTGTTTAACTGTGAAAACAATTTTCAAATATAAATTGGAACTCGCAAAAAATTAGGAGTTATATATCAAAAATTCTGCTTTCCAGCTCCTTTAGTTAACTCTAAAGTCATTTCAGGGCTGTAGCCATCTCTGTTTTGCAACAATAAAATTCCCCAGAGTTTGATATACCACACATTTTTACAAATTAGCACGTAAGTGTCCATTTCATAGAATCACAGACAAGTGTTGGAATTCCTGACTAGGTTCTCATTTTGCTCACAAATATGACATTCCCTTGCCCTGTCATTTGAGGAAGAGCACCTCGTCATCCTTTTTGGAATGTGCTTTATGTGTAACACAGAGGCTGTACTCCACAGGGAATCCTGGGTGCTATTTTTATGTAATAAAGTGTAATTAATGTAATAAATATTAGCAACAGAAGCTCCTGGATGCAGCTGGTAATGTTCTACTTCCCTGTGGCACTTTGGTGACTAAAATACATTGAAAGAAAATATGGAGGGAAAGGGCTGAGTTCCTTTTCTTCCTAAATGGAAGGTCAAATGTCTGATGTTTTCAACCCCAGCACAAACAAATTCTGCTTTTGACTCCCGATTTAATTTTCATCATGGTGTCCCTTTAGAAACGTGTCCCTTTTACTCAGTGCTCATCTCAAGTGAAAGGGATTCAGCTTTGCAGTGGGGATGAATAAATTAAAATCAGCAAGGCGCTCAGCAGAGTGGGTGGATGTTAGGAAAGAGAGGGAAATATGGATCATTGACCAGGGCTTTCCATTTATTTGTAAAGTTTGGTTAATCTGTAAGGACCTTCTCCTTTCTGGAAGAGCTGCTTTATTTTCATGTCATTTGAACTTTTGCCTCCATGTAGCCATATTATACTCTGTACCTATATTGCTCTATATAGCAACAAACTACTGTGTGTACATATATATGTCTATACAGAGGAAGAAGGAGAGCAAGAAAGAGGGAGTTTTGGACAGCTACTAGAATTGACTCAAATATTTCTTCAGCACAGTGAAGTCTGGATGAACAGTTCTTCGTGTTAAAACCTTCTAGAATGCCTAAACCTCTAAAACAAAAGGTAACCAATAAGCCTTATCATAATAAAAGCTGAATAGTAGCAGTTCAATAATGATTAAATTTAAGATAAAATAGTCGACAAAAATCCTCATATTCCATGACTTTGGTGGTATTTCTTCCTGCCTCCCATTTTTCTCTCATTTTGGCATATCTATGCTATAGCTAAATTTCAACTCATATTTTGTTGAGCATATTTTTAATCATATATGCCTGGTATAGGGGCTGAGAATTGAACAGCTGGAGAGTCACTTAGGGCAGGACCCCTTTCCTCCACTTTGGACATGAACTGTATAGCTCTTTTAAGTCCTTCATCTAGACTCTTTTTACAGTCAGGGAGAGAGAGCTCCTGGTTGCAATTAATCTCATCCTAACTGGATGGTTAATAAAGTTTATGTACATCAATTTAAATTTTCTGTCAGTTTTAGCTCAGTCAGTGTTCAGAAAAGAGCTCCTGTAGACTGGCTGCGATATCACTGTGAAATAAATATTTCCTGGAGCACATCTGATTATGTTTTTTGTATTTCTCTGTCCAGCTGCAGAAAATACATCTGGAACACTGAAAACAAAGGGAAAGAGAAAACTCTGATTTTACCAATCACATTTTCTTCAAAACTGAGACCAGTCCCTATTTCAATGAACCCACATGCATTGATCTGGGTTTTGTCATAAAGAGGAAAGTCAAACAGGTGTAGAAGCCATTGTAAGTTAATTTTTTTACTGCTCAACACTTAATTAGAAAGGTAAGACAAGTCTTGGAGCAGTATCAGTCTCTACCACGTAGGCTGTACGATGCGCCCCGCTGTGCGTGCACACATACAAATACAGATGTTCAGGAGCACTTGCATTCACTTGAAATCCCGTGTTTGCAACTGTTAGTGGTTTCTCTAAGGCTATTGTGGCAACTTAAATCTTTTTCCTATGCTTTGTATGCAGCTGATTTGACATGTCTTAGGCAAAAAATCGCATTTTGCGGCTGTGACAGAAGTGTGAAGGTTTTTATGGAGATCGATGTGATGATGGGTGACAAGAAGGATCAGTGGGGTTCTTAATGAAGATGTGGGTTTGCAGGAAGTTTCAGGGATATGAAGGGGGACTTAGGGGTGAGACCAAGGAGTTACAATAAAGATTTGAAGAGCAGTGAGTGATTTCAGGAAGTTATTCCATGGAGAAAATTGCCTTTCCCTCTTCCTTTCCTTTCCTTAACTTCCCCTTGACAGCTGATCAGGCTGTGCAGTTGCAGTGGGACTGTAGAGTACTCAGGAGACTGGCAGTCTCCTTCTCCCCAAAAAGCACCTTCCATCTCTAACATTCCTTTATAGGAATGTAGAATCATAGTATGATTTAGACTAGAAGGGACCTTAAAGATCATCAAGTGCCAGCCCCCTGCCATGGACAGGGACACCTTCCACTAAACCAGATTGCTCCAAGCCCCATCCAGCTTGGCCTAGAACACTTGCAGGGATTGGGCAGCCACAGCTTCTCTGGGCAACCTGTGCCAGGGCATCAAGACCTTCATTTTTAAAAATGTCCTTGTCATATTTAATCTATCATTTTCCTTTTTCAATTTAAAACCATTGCTCCTTGTCCACTGCTCCTTGTTCTGTCACCACAGGCACTGGTGAAAAGACTCTTTCTGCCTTTCTTATAGGAAAAGGACCTCTGGACCCACTCCAACGGGTCCATGTCTTTCCTCTATCAGGGCACCCAGATCTGGGTGCAGGACTCCAGGTGTGGGTCACCCAAGAGTGGAGTAGAGGGGGAGCATCCCCTCCCTTGACCATCTGGCCACACTTCTTGTGGTGTAGCGCAAAAGGTAATTGGCCAGGATTGACTCCCTGGGACTCCTGGGTTTCCATCACTCCAGGGAAGACTGGGAAAGGGTCTGTCTGGCCCTGCCTTAGGATAATGGAATGGGGAGAAGGGTTGTAGGCAAAGCCTGTAACAGCCCTGGGAAAATGGGCTCAGGGCAGGAGAAGGCATGGCAAAGATAATGGAAGTGTTGAGAGGGACATAGAAACGTCTTTAGACACTTGCTCTACTATAAGGCAGCAGAAAGAGAAAGAGACATTTGTCTCAGAGTTCAAATTCTGTTTTCTTTCTCCATAATCTCTACCTCCAAATAGTTCAGGAGGCTGAAAACCTGCTTGGACCTGATGGACTTGAAAATCTACTACAGTTTGGCTGTTATTCACTGGGATTTGATAAATTGCATAATAAGAAAATAATTACCCCATAAAGTTTCGTTGCATTCAGGGCCACAGCCGGAAAATAACAGCAAACATTGCTCCAGGCTCCCGGGCTGACCTGGTGCAATAGGTGAGCTCAGCCCCATCACTGTCCTCTGAGGTGAATGTTGACAACAATAAAAATTTGGGCAAAGAGGAAAGATGGTTGTGTTAGACTTTTCCCATTGTGCCTCACCTGAAAGACATGGAAAACTTATATTGAATAACAGGGGATAAGGGAGGCCTTCTACAGAAGATCGGTCCTGTAACTCAAAGAAAGTTAAAACCAAACAAAAAAACCCCAAACAAAAATCAACATCTGGAACTATTTCATGTCTATCTCTTTTAAATGGAAGGAGCCAAGGTCCAGTATGTCACATACCAAAGCATTCACGTGCCCAGCTCCACATCATGGGATCAGAACATGGATATGTAGCCAGATTCCTGGACAATTTGGCAGTGGCAGTTTCAGCAGCTTCCACAAGTTCATTTACTTTCACAAGAACCAGATTAACCAGCAGTGCTCACCCAGCACAAATCCATAGCTGATTATGTGATATCTGAGTGCTGCTTAGAAGCCACGGGATGACAGATCAGACAGCTGTGGTCTCTCTTAAGGTCTCAGAAGATTTTGTTGCAACACCCGTATTTCAAATTTCATCTACCCACTGATGTCTTCCAGCCTCGGTTCATCTTCTTGCCTGCTTCCATGGCCACTGGAAAGCAGGACACAGTTATTTAACACTGAAAACTTGATGTAGAAAGTTGTGGAAGCAGAATTGAACGGAACAGCTTAAATAACAGACACACCAAAACAAAGGGAGAAGGTCCAGTGTGGAATCACAAAATAACACAATGGGTAAGGCTGGAAGGGACCACTGGTGGGGTCATCTGATCCAACCTCCCTGCTCAAGCAGGGTCATCCCAGAGCAGAATTCCCTATTCATTACTGTCCACTTCACAGTAACGGTTTCCATTTCTTATTTGAATCACTTTTTGATTCAAATTCTGCCAAAGGCATCAGTGAAGACTCATTTCTGTCCCCACGGCCAAAGCCTCTGATACACAGACATCCTGGATGAAGGTCTTGTAATTACATGAGGCTTTTACATTCTCTTAAGTCACTTTTGGGACACCGAAAATAATGCCCAAGAAAGCTCTGAGATTAACTCATTCTTAGTTATCCATTACTCAAAGAATGCTGGGCTAAGTGCAATGGTGTGGAATAAGAAAATCTGTATTCAAGGCCTACACATACGTTGTTTTATGCCACACCATTGTGCTTAATCCTCTGTTCAGTAAATCACACTGCAAAAATAAATTGGCATAAAATAAAATATATTCTGAAAAGAAGTAGGAAGTTCCTCCTGACTGACAGCGGCTTGCAATGCCAGGGCTTGTTCTATATTCATACTTACAAAATGCAGATTATATTTCTCTCATGCTGGCAAGCCAATAACTAAGCTTCACTGCTTTTGGCATTCACTAGATTTTTGTCATACCTCCCTAATATGCCTTAAGGGTACTTGTTGATACCAAGAATTGAAACAAAGCTTATGCTTTTGGTTGCCAAGTCACTTCAGCCAGATGGAAACATAAATCTGGAGCCAGAAAATATTATTACTCTTATTTGAATTTGGAATGTAAATGGTGGCTTTGTCTTTACCGTGTAAATGTTTCTTCTGTCGTAGAAAAGTCTAACATGAGAAAATATCTATCTCCTTCAGGCTTCCTTTGTTGCTGTCCTAGGAAGTTGACTTGAATATGTTGTGAGGTCTATAACCCAGTTATAAAATAACTAAATAATAAATGAATGTTCCACATTCCTTTATGGAATTAATTTTCTCTTCAGCTGAGGAAGGAATAACAATGAATAAAGGGTGTAAGACAAAGCCAGACAAATCGCAGCAGAGCACTGCACATGTGTTTAACACAGAAGGATGAACATCCCCAACAGTTCATCTTTATGCCGTTAAATCAAGAGTGGTTGTCTTCATGGAATATCTATTCTCATGCAACTTCCAGGGGGTTTAGGATAAAACACTGGTCTATTCATATTAAGATATTATTGCTAGATTGCACAAAAGATGTCACATATTGTAACCATCTCTCTATAAATCTATGAAATTCCAAAGTCAACAGTAAAGGTCTTAATTTCTCTGGATTGTGCTCAGGACATCTGTAAAATAGCAGTACTTTCTGATTGCTTGTGACCTTCTTATATAAATGTTATTTTCCTCCATAATTTGTCTGGGAAGGTTTCATGAAAGGAGAAAACTAATGTGAAATAGAGCAAAGTATCACTGCAACAACTGAATTCCTTCAATACAAGGAGTTGTTTCCTCCATTTGAAATAAAAAAGACACTGGGGTACTGTTCTGAACATCAAGAGGGTTTTTTTGTATTTACTCCTGAGACAGGAAATGACAATTACCTTCAAAATATAATAACTTAATTAGCCAACATGTGCCATTATGGAATCACAGAATCTCAAAATCACAGAAACTGAACATGATTAAGGTTGGAAGGGACATTAAGGTTCATCTATCTCCAAACCCCCTGCCATGGGCAGGGACACCTTCCACTATCCCAGGTTGCTCCAAGCCCCATCCAACCTGGCCTTGAACCCTTCCAGGGATGGGGCAGCCACAACTTCCAGTGCAATGCTGTGCATTATTTAACACAAACTACCTGGGTTTAACAGAGGTCATCTAAAACTACACAGTGTCAGCTGAGAAGGGTGAAGCCTTTAGCAGCTGTTCTTCCATCAGTGTAGCCAATCCAGCCCCATCCTGTTACACCAGAAGCTCCTTATTCTCTCCAGGAGACATTAACCAGAGTAAGGTGACACTTCCAGCCGTCCTGACTGCAGTATCTGCTTCCCCTCTTCTAGAACAGACAGCAGTGAAATAACCAGGTTCATTAAACTTTCCCCAGTGTGGGACCAGTCCAGACTTCTTCTCTGCAGAGTGATGGCTCTCAAGAAAGGTGTCATATTTTCTTTGGATGTGGACTTGTCTACGGAAATAAAAACTGATGGGCCCACTCCGTAGGAAATACCAGCCTCCTGCTTTAAACTTTGCAGTTTTATCTTCTGTCCGGCCCAGTGAGAAGGGAGAGAAGCAGCATCAGGCAGGCCAGGACACAATCTAAGAGAAAAAGTGAGAGTTGAGGAGAAATCAGTGATGCTTTTACCTATTCCTTGCCTGATATCAAATAAACAACAGGAGCACTGGAGACTTTTCCTAATGCACATGCATCCCCAGGGATGGCTGTGCTGCTGGGATGAGTGGGGCCGGTGGTTCCACGACGTGCTGGGTCCCCAGAGCTGCAGGACTCAGGGCTCAGCCTTCTCACCAGGCTGCCCAAGCCCCCGCATCCCACTGGCTGCTGTCCGAGCCGGGAGCCAGATGGTCTGGGAGTCTGGAAAAACACGAGGGCCGGCGCTTCCAGGGCAATCTGCACACACGCAGCCTTTCCAGGGCTGATCCGAGCCTTCCAGCCTGAGCAGCCCCGATGGAGCCTGGCCAGTGCCACCGCCAAAAGGCGCTGCTGTGACAGACCAGATTGTCCCTCGCTGGCAGCAGCTGCCAGGGTACCCGGGGAGCGCCTTTTGCTCGGGCATCACACGTGTACCAGTATTGCTGAAAGAATCCAGTGCACAGCTTCTTTTTCTTTATTTTTTTTTTTAATTTTTTTATTTTTTTTTTTCCTTATGGATATATGTGCGTTTCTGGCTGTCTCTCCTCATGCAGGATAAATTTTCTGTTCTGTAAAAGTCCCTGTTCCCCGAAGCTCTGGAGTTCCCGTGTGATGATAAAACCCGTGTCTTTAGCAGCGGCTAAAAGCACCATCTAGTGGCGTCGGGGGAGTTTACGGAGAACGGAACAATTCTGGTTGGTTTGGAATCTTAAAATCGTCAAAGTTTGAAAAGACCTCTAAGATCATCGAGTGCCACATTTACATGTTTTTAAAAAACTTCCAGGGATGGCGACTCCACCGCTTCCCTTGGGCGGCCTGTTCCAGTGCTTAACCACCCTTTCAGTGAAGAAATTGTTCCCAAGATCCAATCTAAGTATCCCTGGCACAATTTGAGGCGGTTTGCTCTTGTCCTTTCTCTTGTTCCTTGGGAGCAGGGCCTGAACGCCACGTGGCTCCACCCCCCTGTCAGGGAGTTGCAAAGAGCAAGAAGGTTCCCCCAAATCTTCTTTTCTCACAGCTAAACAGTCCCAGTCCCCCCAGCTGCTTCTCATCAGACTTCAGCTCCAGACCCTTCCCCAGGTCCATTGCCCTTCTCTGGACAAGCTCCAGCCCCTCAATGACATTCTTGTCATGAAGTGCCCAAAACTGAACCCTGGATTTGAGGTGTGGCCTCAGCAGTGCCCAGCACAGGGGGACAGTCACTGCCCTGGTCCTGCTGCCACACTGGTCCTGGTACAGCCCAGGTGCCATTGGCCCTCTGCTCCACCTGGGCACACCTGACTCATGTCCAGTTGCTGTCACCA
The DNA here is from genome assembly GCA_013397795.1 of Orthonyx spaldingii. Taxonomy (NCBI): domain Eukaryota; kingdom Metazoa; phylum Chordata; class Aves; order Passeriformes; family Orthonychidae; genus Orthonyx; species Orthonyx spaldingii. The sequence continues at coordinate 751,108 of VZTJ01006440.1, read as the reverse complement.
GCACCTCCAGGTCCTTTTCCAGCTTTTCAGCCACTCTGGCCCAGCCTGTAGCGCTGCAGGGGTTGTTGTGGCCCAAATGCAGAACCTGGCACTTCTCCTTGTTGGACCTCATGCAGTTTGCAGGCCATAAACTGAACTCAAAAGCAACAGAAGTGTCAGCACCTTCCTCTGGTGTTTCTCTCCATGGAAGCTGTTGAAAGCTGCTTCCTTCGTGAAACACAAGCGTGCAGGATGCACAGAAGAGCAATTCAGGCTTCACTGCAGATTCCACACCTTGCTGTCCCCCACGCCACTCTTTTGCCTCCTCACAAACAGGATAGTGACAGTTTCATGCTTTTCTTCCACAAACTGCCAGTAAATCCTTCAGACAGGACTTAGATACTGCAGAGAGGAAAGGAGCCTTCCAAGCCAAAGGAATTGTTCTGCTCATTTCTGCCCACTCATCACTGCCCTCACCATCCTCCTACCATCCCCCAAGACTTCAGTCAGTCACAGGATCACAAAACCTAAAATCAAAATAATTCAGGTCAAAAAAGGCTTCCAAGATCAGAAAGTCCAACCTTCACACTGGGCTTCAGAACAGGATATGTTATTATTGGTGGCCAGACCTATCTTCGGACACAGCACTCAGCTTTGGTTTGCACCTTTCCCCAGCTGGCAGACTGAATGACCAAACTCCTTTACTTCTACCCCAACAGACATATGGATTCACCTGTCTTGCAGGAGTTGCACTCTCTAGAAACACATATAGAATGTTTTGGCTTGGAAGGGACCTTAAATAAAGTTTTTCATCCAGTTCCAATCCCCTTCCATGGACAGGGACACTTCCCAACAGACCAGGTTGCTCCAAGCCCCATCCAACCTGGCCTAGAGCCCTTCCAGAGATGAGGCAGCCACAGCTTCTCTTGGCAACCTGTGCCTGGCCCTCACCACCCTCACAGGGAAAAATTTCATCCCAATATCGAATCTAAATCTCTCCTTCTTCACCTTAAAGCCATCCCCCCTTGTCCTATTGCTGTGTCACTGTATCTGTCCTCACAGATGGTGTCTCACTTCTATTGTGTAGGATTTCCCATGCCATCCCTACATCTAAAATGATGCAGGTCTAAAGCACCTAGAGATTAATACTGGAATGATGGATGATTCATCATTAGTGGGAAATAAACACTTGAGTAGTAGATTAATGATAGGGACAGGCACCAGAGGCCAGGCCTTCACCACCTGAGTTTATGCACACTGCTTTGTCAGACTTGAAGGCACATGCATTAAAATTTCCCTTTTCCATCAAGCAGGCACCTCTATCCACATAACTGATCCATCTCCCTGCCTTTATCCACTTCCCTGTGTATTGTACCATGCATTGCCCCTATTACCTTTTATTAACAGCTTTGCTTCCTGCTGCTTGGAAACATCAAGGCTCAGCTTCAAATGTTGAGATCATTAACAAACTTAAAATTGGGATCATTAATAAACTTGTGAGGTCTCAGAAATGCCACCCTCTGTTGTCTGATGCATCTTCAAGTACTCTGTGTTGTGTAGGAGAAGCACAAAAGGACTTCTGCTTAGTGCTGGAATGGTGAGAGTAGTTGTGAAGTCCTTCTCCTAAAACAAGTATTGGTTATGGAGTAATTCCAGTTTTCTTCCCAGTCATTTTCAGTCTCAATAAGAGCTCCAGCACATAACTCACCTGATCACACAGAGCAGTTTGGAGTCAGCCTCATTTCAGGGCCTTGGGCTTCATTTCTTCAGCAAGAGATGTCAAAATCTCATGGAAATCACTGGACTCACCAGTCCAGGGAACTCCTACTGCAAAAACTACTTCTTTTCTGTAATCCATGTCCAGCTGCTGGACTGAGAGGAGTTAACAAGGGCGGTGATGCCCCTCAGGCCTGACAATCCATGAGCTTTGATCCTTGCCTGTTGGCTGCCTCAGTGGTAGGTCAGTTCCCTCATGGGGATGGGATTTGAAACTGGGATCATGAAATAAGTTGCAATAAATGACACAGGTTAAGAACAAAAACAGTCCTTATTTTTCATTTTCAAAATGCAGGAGGAATATAGCTTGCTCACCTGCTAATTACAGAAAAATATTTAACTTGTCTTAAATCTAAAAATATTTAAATAAAATATTTGTGTCCATATGACTGTTATATAATTACAACAGCACACAGTTAATACTTTGACAGATTAAATTAACTAAACAACTACTGGTTATATATTTTTAAAAGGTTGCATTTGCCCTAACCTAGAGAAAATTCTTCCTTCTTTCCGTGTAATACTCCATATCTGGTAGATGGGTTAGATTTTTGGCCAGCTAAATCTAAGCAGAAGTCCAAAAATCAGGAAAAAAGTAGCCGAGGTACCTTTAATAGATGGAGACACACACACACTCCTTGGTGATATCAGCTTGGGCAAGTGGCATCTCTTAAGCTTCTTGTAACTCTTTTTGGGGTGAAAAAGCAGGTCTTGGAGCATAAACAACAACATGAGTAACAGTAATTAATGACTGTGGTCTCCAAGCCCAGCTGGAAGTGTGAACCGAGGTGACATTTGTGTGAAACAGCAGCTCCTGCCTTCTGCTGAGTTACACAATCAGCTTGAGCCAGGGAATAAAAGGAGGTTGAAGGTGTAAGGATGGGGTGATGAGAGAGGAGTAACGGGGAGCAAGGGACACGGGAAAGCATTTGGGTGGAAGGGCATTCCAGGATCGTTAAGGACAGTAATGTTCCTGATACAATATATTTCCCTGGCTTTTCACTGGGAAAGATTGGATATGTCCCAGCTGAACTGCTTTCAGTTGTGCAGGAGAGCAGCACCCTGGATCCCAAACCTGCTAATATAATTCAGGGGTGGGTACAAGAAGCAAACGTTATTCAGGAAAACAACCTGTTCCGAATCTGTGTTTGTCTTTAAGCTGCTGTAGGTGACAGCAGTTAAGCACATGCTTTACTGAGAAAGTACACACATTCTTAAAAGCATACACAGATCTTCGATTTTGCTTGAATTTTTCCTGAATCCAAGTTTTTGGTTTTATTAGTACTGTTACAGCATCGCATGTGGGTAGCTTTACAAAGCAAAGATGAACCCAGCACAGAGAGAAAGGAAGGCAGAAAAATCAGAGCAAAACATGAAGATCATCAGTTCATGCTGACTTCATCTACAGAATTTTCTTTAATACTTAAATTAATCCTCATTCTGGGGTAGCTTAATTCTTGTGATCTTTGCCCTAGCAACCTTTTCTTTCCTTTTTCATTCTGCTTTCCCATTGTAGTGAAACACATGCAAATTCTAGTACAGAACAATCTGATTTCTTATGCCTTTGAAACCTTAACCTCTACTGACAAGACAGGTTAATTCTGATTTGTCAATAATTCATATCTGATGCACAGAGAAAATGCAGATAAATGATAAAATGTGATAGCCTTAGAGAGAGAGTGAACTTAATCTGTTCTGTCTGGATGTACAGACATTGAAATTTCAAAATGCTCTCTCAAAAATATTTCTCCAGATAACACATAATCTTTAGGGATGTTAAAATCAAGGAAAATATTGGAAAATAAAAATGATGACGGACTTAATGTAGCCGAATCACAGGCCACAGAATAGTGTGAAGTGAGGTGGGATCCTTCCACAAGGAACATCACTTCAGGTGAGTGGGGGTCCTTTCTGGAATGTGATAAGATCAGGAATATTTAAAGTATGGACAAGAAGATGTATTACAGACAGACTGGCTAACTGTGCAGGTTGGAGTAGAAAAGATCCTTTGAATTCTAAAAAACTAAAATGCAGAATTAGCAGAGCAAAAACCCCCTTCAACTGCTCCTCCCATCATCACTGCCCAGCATCACGTGTATTCCTACATCACATCACACACTGGTCATGAAAATACAGAAATTTCCCTATTCCAGCCCTCTCCCATATTGTTTACCCATTGGCTCTGGGAATAAACAATTGACTCAACAAAATTATCTTAATATTATAGCTAAAACTATAAAATAAAATTTTTCTTTGGACAGGTGAAGACTACACAGACATAACTACACCAGGTTTCATAACCAAAGGCCACGGACCAGGGAGTTCTCCCTCAAAAAGATGTTTTGAAAGCCTGTGGTCTGACAGGTAAATTGACTGATTGGTCAATTATTCATTTTATGTGCAACTTCGTTAAAAGAACAGCAAATCCTTTGTCCTATCAGCACTGAATGTAAGATTCCGACTCTTAAAGGGTTTAGGCACTTGACTCCTCTACAGTTGTTGGAAAACAGGAGTTGGAAACAAACCTGAGTGCTAAATACCTGCTGAGTATTTGGTACTTGCATCGTTCAGGGGAGGAATTTGGGCAGAAAAGCCCAGTTTCAAAAAGGAGCCACCACAGAAGTTGAATACTATTTTATGGGGAAGGAGCTATCTGACTTGGCTTCATTACAGATTCACACATTCAATCACACCAACATCACTTTTCAAATACCATCTCTTACAAATGGATGTTGTTAACTTTCCTCGACAGTAAAGGCATAGCATGTGATTTTCATCCATCAGAGGAAGCTTAATAAATCAACCAGTACATTACAGCTTCACGCCAAGTTAGCACCTTCATCATGGAATGAAATTAGCAAAGCAAATACACTGGCTAATTGTGAAATATGCTAATTACCAGCTCAACCCGTGAAATAAGGCATGAGTGATGTGTGACGAGCTTTGTACAGAGTCGTGAACGCTTGGAAATGCGACACTTAAATAAAGTCTAAAACTGCTTATGCAGAGAGAAAGGAGAACAGACAGGGCTAGGGAACAGGCATGGTGGAAAAATATTTTCATAAGAAGTTTGAAACCTTTTTGCTTCTGCTACTCTCATGGGATTAAAGGCTGGGAGTAGGGAAATGCACTGATAACAGGCTACAGACCATTTTCCATCTATTTCACACCAATCTGAATCTATTCAAGGTCATTACCAAAGAGAGCTGAGCTACCAGTTTGGGATAAATTCACAAGTTGGCACAGTTTGACTTGAAGTCAACAGCATGATGGTTTTCCATTGGTAGAGAATTTGTCCTTTTATTTGATGAATTCAGATCTTTTACTCACCAACCAGGCACTGACAGTTGGGCTTTGCAAATGTCTTCGTTACTGAGAACAGGAAGATGATTCACCAGCCTAGGGCTTTCTCTGCCATTCACCTTGGCTCTTATGGAGACTCTTATTTCCGTTTCTGCACAAATCTCCTACTTGTGTTTTTGTGCTTGTCTTCTAAATTATGTAGTGTTTTCTCTATTTAAACTCCTCCTCCCCAGATTTTCATCCTGCTAGAGGAGGGGAAAAAAGGCACTGAGAGAAGGATAAAGTCTTACTGTGGTTCATCAACAAGGGAAGGCAGCACAGACGCAGATAATGAGCCCTGTTTTATAAGGGTTTTCCATTCAATGCCCAATATTTCTTCCCCTGTGCTCTGCTCTTGTGAAGCCTCACCTGGAATATTGCATCCAGCTCTGTGGCTCACACACAAGAAGGATGCTCACTTGTTGGGATGAATCCAGAGGAGGTCACCCACATGATCAAAGGGCTGTCTCTGCTATGGGGACAGGCTGAGAGAGGTGGGGTTGTAGAAGAGAAGGCACTGGTGAAAACTTAAAGCCCTTTCCAGTGCCTAAAGGGGCTCCAGGGGAGCTGGAGAGGGATTTTTTGCAAGAACATGGAGCGAGAGGACAAGAGGAAATAGCTTTAAGGTGAAAGAGGGCAGGTTTGGATTAGATATTAAGATGAAATTCTTCCCTGTGAGGGTGGTGAGGCCCTGGCACAGACTGCCACAGAAGCTGTGGCTGCCCCATGCCTGGAAGTGTTCAAGGCCAGGTTGGATGGAGCTCGCAGCAACCTGGGATAGTGGAAGGTGTCCCTGCCCATGGCAGAGGGGTGGAACAAGATCATTCTTAAGGTGCCTTCCAACCCAAGCGGTTCTATGATTCTATGATAACTCTTATCTTGTCAGCTCTTTCCATGGAGGTCAACTCACAAGGTTTACTCACATGAAGGATTTAGGTTCATAGCCAAGCATCAGAAGCTTTGAAGGTGTCTGAAAATGGCCTTATATTTTGACTTCTGAATATAAGATTAAGCCTTATTCTGTAACAAATCAGAAAATTCTGTATCTTTGAAAATTCTATTCAGAAAATTGGTACCTGGAGCATTCCCAGCTCTTTGTTAGATTGGCATAAATTTTCGTGCAAGATTTTTTTTAGAAAGGTCACCTGACGAAAATAGTAACTCCATGATCACTTTCATTTACACAGCACAGTGCTATTGCCAGAACATCCTATCCCCAGCTTTTTACACTCATATCCTCCTTGATGCCAACATGTGTGTGATGAGTTCTACTGTAAACTGGAGTCAAACTGTAGAAGCTCTTTGCCTCCAGAAACCACAGAACAAAATAATGGGTGACCAGGGTGAGTGGAAAGTAGCTTGAAAAGGGTTTACATGAAAATTTTAAGTTCTTGCACATGAAATGTACATGTAACTCTTTTTTCCCCTAGTTATTATCTACTTGTTAAAAATATAACATCAGCAAAAGCAGATGAGGATTGATGTATTTCTACCATTTTGACATAACTTTGTCTACTTCTCCTCTGTCTACATTTAATTTAAAAAGAGAAATTATGAGTACTTAAAAATAAGTATTTGCAGTAGTACTTTGTTTGTACCTTAGGAGGGTTAATTTGGTTCTGCTGAACAAAATGAAGTTGTGTGAGGGGAGTTTTAAGGTCAGTATTAGGAAAAAGTTTTTCACCCAGGGAGTGGTTGGGTACCAGAATAAGATCACCAGGGAAGTGGTCACAGCCCCAAGACTGGCAGAGCTCAAGAAGTGTTTTTACATTGCTCTCAGGCACTTGGTAGGATTTGGTGTGTCCTGTGCAAGGCCGGGATTGGGAGTCAATGATCCTTGTGAGTTCCTTCCAACTCAGCACATTCTATAAACCTATGACTCCATGAAATATTAATGACCCTGTAGGGTTTCTAGCTGGGCAGTCTGAGAGGCAGAATTCTGGCCAAAGTCAGTTGCTGATTTATCCCAACACAGAATGGTTCGGTTGGAAGGGA